>NW_017547204.1:2036904-2083231 GCF_001854935.1 Bemisia tabaci | reverse complement strand
TTGCACTCATGCATCATTTTGTCAGTCGGACGGACGAAAATGAAACACAAGAAGACGCGGCCGAATTAGAGCCACCATTCAAAGCCTGGACAAGACTTTGAAATCGAGGAGGTTGAGCGAATTGTCGCCGTCCGTTGAATCAACTCGAAATCGCTGATTCTGAGCGAACTATCCGGCCGTTGATAGTTAACTCAAGATTTCACTTTCATCGGAGAAGAGACCGATCCGAGGTCCTGATTTTAACCGCATGCGTTTCACATCCCCTCGCGCCTCCGAAGGGGTTGACAGCGCGGTACGCGTTCCGATCCCCGTCCAGATTTCAATACCGAGGGAATTCCCGGTACAGTTGCCTCTTGATACCTGAGGCCGAGGCAACTCGGATATGAGCTATTGCGGTCTCTGGGGCCGCCATGTTTGCGTGGACCTACAGCAGTCCCGCGGGAAGCGCTGATACCTGATTCAATGGCTTATTTATCAATCACTTTAACTTTGCACTGAATCAAAATAGAGCGTGCCAAAGCTGGAAAAAGGAAGTTTAATACCTTTAGAATGAGGTAATGAAATCCTGTTAAAATTGGTGCACTTTTATTTCTCAGGTATTTCATATTTTAACTATTCCTGTTATCGTGAAATCACCCTGAAAACGATTATGAATTGATTGGACATTTGAGGGCTTGGAGGACAAGGCGAATAAGCGCAGTTATTCCTATTTCGAGAGAATACGTGTTTGAAGTTTCGGATTATATGGATCCTTATGGGGAAAAGAAAGTTCACACTGACTTTCTGATGCTTAAAAATTGGAATTCGGGAGCGAGTTTTTCTCAGAATAAGCAGTAAGACTAGTTTCGTTTGAAATTATTTATACACTGGGAGAAAAAACACATTGGAACTAGAATCTAGACTCTTGAAAACATTGACAAGGAAAAATACTCTTGATTCAATCGGTTTTTTGCTTGAATCAAAACGAAATTCGCTTAAATTAAGAGGCTTGGTTCTTCATTTAAGCTGGATTCTGATTGAATCAAGAGTACTTTTTCTTGCCGATGTTTTTATGAGTCTGGACTCTAGATCCAATGTGGTTATTTTCCCAGTGTATCTCAATTTTTTTTTTAAAAAACTGCACATATGCGCCTCGTCCTCCAAGCCCCACATTTGAAGTCCAACTGATGAGCATCTTCCTCAGGATTTGGAACAACCCATGTTTTAAGATAGAGTGTGACATTTACTCAAAACAGCAGTGAATTTGCCAGCCTCAGCGATATGATGTGGATATTTGACATGGATTTAAATCGTCGCTTCCTTGACATAACGGCGTAACTCAAAAGCCGCGTGAGCCCTGTTTCACATATAAATCCATGCCTCCTGGGGCTCATGTGGAAAGTGAGATACGCGTTTACTTCAGAGGAGTGACGAAATGGGGAAAAATTCTGGTTTTCAACACCATCTAGTAGGACAAATGAGCAGCAGTTACATATTTTGAAGCATTAGCTCCCTGTCATGTCATGTTATGAGGGAAATGCATAGTGGCGCGCACGAAATCTACGCTTGTGATTACGTTTACGTTGCAGGCATAGCGCTCCTTCAGATTACACTATTGCAATTGAGTATGCAGCCGGTGGTTCATGTTTCTACGAGCTGCCGCGCCTTATCAAACACGTCCCATTATTTATCGTTACAGACGAATATTAGTTGAGAGAGGAAAATCATAATGCCTTCAATTTTATACATACATGTTTTTGGGCTAAATGAGAAACGACGTTTCTCCATTTGCGACGTTGCAGACTTCCTCAGAAATTGTATTGTATTTTTTTCGATAAGCTGGTCAACATAAAACTTAAATTCTCCATGATATTTCGGATCCGATAGCAGAAGATTTGGTTCAAAATTTAAAGTCGTGAATTTGGATTGTTTCTCTTGGAACAGATGAAATAAGAACGGAAATTTTGAAACACCGCAATGGAGATACGTGGTTTCGCATTTCAGTCGGTGCGATATGGACATCCATCGAGTTTGAATAGTTGCATCAAGTCCCCGTCACCGCTGACCAACGCGTGTCGATCGAATCAACTACAGGTGGTACGAGCAGGGAGTCAAAACGCCTTCAATTTTTTGAACGCAATACGGACATCCGTCGAGGTTGTATAGTTGTATCAAGGCGCCGTAGCAAACGCGTCCCATTGTTTATCGTTACAGACGAATATAAGTTAAGAGAGGAAAGTCAAGTTTCCTTCGTTTCATATCATCCCGATTCCACCTCAGGAAATAGAGATATTTTTTAGTACTGACCTTCTTAGCACGAATATCCGCAAAATTGAAATGTTGATAGAAGGCTATTTTCTCTAGGGCGAGGACGGATTTCAGTCGATATCTAGGGTTTACCTCCAGAAGTCTTCTGAGTAAATCTTGGGCGGCGCTACAAAGGACGGGCTCCTCTGGGAGCTCCACTTTATGGTCGGGCCTTCGCCTCGGGAACTGAAACAGATAGGTAATGATCAACAGGTCAGTAACTTCAACAAATTAAAGCTAAAAGAAATTGAAACGCGTAACTCAAAACTAACGGCGGGTAAAACAAAGTAAAAATTGCACCCACTGATGGGAAAAAAGTCTTTTGAATCCAAAGTCCAGACTCTTAGAAACATGGTAATTGATTTAAAAAAATCGAGCTACAAGCGAAAGTTAAATTAAACAAGTACTATTTCAAACTACATGGAGATGAGCTCTATTACTGTATCTCAATTTTGTTTAATCAATTACCATGTTCTGTGAAGCTTAGACAATCTTTGGCATTAGAATGTACTCTTAGAAACTTTGACAAGAAAAAATACTCTTGATTCAATCGGATTTTTGCTCGGACCAAAAGGAAATCCGCTTAAATTGAGAGACTAGGCTCTCGATTCAAGGAAAAATACGATTGAATCAAGAGTACTTTTTTTGCCAATTTTTTTAAGCGTCTGGACTGTAAATCCAAGAGATTTTTTTTTTTATTATTTATTTTTGCCAGTGCGTATGTGGATTAATGAAAGAAAGAGAGGGCGAAGAGACGATAAAAATAGAATGATTTAAAAAAAAAAAAAAAAAAAAAAAAAAAAAAAAAAAAAAAACTTTGAAAGATGAACAATCATTCTAAAATTAAAACGAAAGGATAAGAAATTTAAGTTAAGATTATTGAAAACAAATTAAACACAATGAAAAATAAAAAAAATCACCAGTCGCTCATGATAAGAGGGGAGACCAACAACTTAACTACACAGCAAACATTAAAAAATTGAAGATTACTTTTTTAAAAATTAAAAATTAGAAATAGCAGTGTATGATTTCTTAGATTTCTTTTCATCTTAAAAAAAGTGAAATAAGAAAAAGAAAATTAGAGATAAAGTATACGAAACAAAATTAAAAAACCATTTTAAAAAATCAAGAAGAAAAAAAAGAAAAAAGTGCCGCTGTGATAAAGACCCTTGTTCCTTGGAAACGATGCCCCGCCTCAAATTGTTGTTTACGTTGCCATTCTCGTAGGCAACGCTCTAATTCTAGGTGGCGGTAGCCACTCCGGCCCAATCCTAAAAAAACTCCCCCTAATAAGTTGAGTACCCAAAAAAAAGAAAACAAAAATTAGGACGGGTGGCTGCTACCTAACTTATTATGCCAGTGAGTAATCATCAAGAAGACACTAGAAGAATGGGATGATGCAGATGTTATCAGCTCCCGTAGGAGCATTCAAAAATTGCCATTGCGAACGGTATTTCACGTTCACGTGGCGGGGTATTGGTTAAAGTTTTCAACTAGCAATAATCGCACCTCAGATGAACTTCATTGGTTACGATATCGCCTCTGCGCAAAGCTGACGTGTGAAACACCGTCCTTGGGACCCCATTCAAACCAAAACGACAAAAAGAACGCGGAACGCGAATTCATGACCGCTAAACGCTACCTACTAGGTGAGCGCGGGACTACGTCACGACTACTTCTAGCTTTCTCCGATAGAGTTCGCTACGTTCTGCGCGGCGGTCGCGGAGCTGTTGTCGCGGGTGCAGCGCTGCTAAGTGTCTTGTTTAATTTAATATTATATTTTTAATTCAACTAAATTATTATTCAATTGTTATTGTTTTTTTTCTGTTTTAGAACACGTTCCTGGCGCATTTTAAACACGACGTATTTACCATTAGATTTCCTGAGCAGATAAGTGATTTTACGAATAATACGAATTAAAAACAGCTGTTCCTTGCTGCAACACATGGCCCAATAGTTTACTTTATTTACTTTCCTTTGGTTATCCATGTATTTATTTTATTTTATCTTACTTAGATTATCAATTTATTTATTTTATTTTACTTTCATTATTAAATTGTCTTTATTTCTTTTTATGATGACTTCATTTTATTTTACTTAATTAATTTATTCATTTTAATTTATTTGATTTATTCATTTTTTTTTCCTTTTTGAAATCACCTCGTCATAAAAACCAGCTGAGTCTCGCGCGTTGTCTTATCTTGTAAATTTTTTGGTTTAAAGACTCCTGTGGATTTGAAGAAGAGGGTAGAGAGAGTTTTTAAGTTAGGTGATAGTTTAAGAAGGTTTGGAGGTTCGCTTCGATCGACAGTTTAACTCGCATTTAAAAAGCATGCACAGAGTTTGGATGCCCTCTCAAGATTACCAAAAAATATTAATAAAGGTTTTCGCAGGTGGCGATTCAATGTATATTTTGCAATTACGGCCTACTATTTCTGACTCATCCGTAAAAACACATGTGTGCATACAGTAACTAGTGGTACATACGTTGTTTCTATACTGATTGTGAGCCACAAACTGTACTGCCGTGCTAAGCAAAAACGCATCACGACTCTCCCTCGATTTTTTTAACTTAACACTATATAAAATAAGATGGCACCCATGCACCTCAAATTTTCAGGTTAAGTTCTTGATGGTATTTGCAAAAGAATTCTGTGAAAACATTGTCCCAAGGTACGAGAGTTTTTTTGCTATGATACATTCTTTCCAATAAGTGTACAATGGCGTTTACGGCGTTTTTGCGTTGCACGGCAGTATACTCCGTAGTTTCAAAATGTAGACCGATTATCCCTTTCGTCCAAAATGACAACACCGACCATTATAAAAACCGTCACCAAAACGCCTTGCAGCGCGGAGTAGCACAGGCATGTATGAGAGAATGCGTGATAGATGATTTGAAGGCGCTCTACACGGCAGAAGTAACAACTCTGATCTTGTGATTCTACCCTCGGTCCTCTCGGTATGCAGCGCTTGCTGACTGGCGAGGCCAGACTCGTTTGCTTTAAAATGGTGAAAAAAACTATTAAACCCTCTAAAGATACTTTTTTATTGACAATTCTTTTTTTTAAAATGATTGGTGACGGATACCAGCATTTAGTTAAAATATATAAAAGTTGCCCAAACTGCGGTTCGTTATTGGTCGAAACGAGTCGTTCATTAATTAGCTCCTAAGAAATAAAAGAAACTTAAAATAAATTTCTATAGTGGAAGTATAGATGTTTCCATCTATAATCGTTTATAATTTGCAAATGTCTGAAATTTGATGAATTTCGTGTTTAATTGGAAACTACTGAGTGAACTGAAGACGAGGATACCCTTGGATCATGAATTGAACAATTATTAATCATTTGAACCGCGTTAAGCAGAAAGGAACCAAGAAGTCACATCATCTACTGCCAACTTTGATTAGGCAATCTAATTTTTTACATGAAATCGGTTGTTCGGATCAATTTTTTGCATAATAAGAAGCAAATTCCTGAATATTTTCAAAGGAATCCGCACAGGCGTTCTATTGTAAAAAATTAAATTGTCAGTTAAATTTGGCAATAACTGATATGGCTTGGTTTCTATCTGCTAAACGCAATCCATTTTACAACGCTGAAAACGTAAAATTTTCGAAAATTCACCCGATATTTTTCCTCGATAAACTGAAAATTAGCACAAAGGATTCAAAAACACCGCAACCGAGAAATGCTCTTTCCGGACCCTACGGCTCAATTAATTCGATGAAAAATAAAATAATTGAAAAATAATTATAAAAAAAAAAAATAATTGAAAAAATATTTAAAATAGTAACAATTTGAAATAATATTTTTTTTAATAATTAAAAAAATAATTATTAAAAGAATATAATTGATCATAATTCGATGAAATTTTACAGCCACGGACAAGACACTGAGCGAGTCGACGGACTTCAGCTCTGAGGCTGCTAATCGTTCCGTCATATGTCCGAATACCAAATTCAAAAAGACCTAACTCCATTGCGACTTGGGCTCCACAACCCAAAAGAATACATGCATAATAAGGCCAAAATCACGATTAAGATAGTTCCTTTTGATTGAAATATACGTACATAATCGTTTCCGAGTCGGGGGTCGTTGGGGGTCCCTGGGGGTGTGTAGCGTCACGAGTCACGACCCAAGGGCGAAAGCGGATGGAAAAACCACGCATCTGCAAGGGATTTACGTTGAGGTTACGATGTTTTATCATGGCCCGAGGGACTAGGATATCGATGGTGAAACTACCAAACCACGTATCTCGGTTTGCGACGTCGCAGACTTCCTGTCATACTTTATTTTTTCAATGAAAAACTACTTAATGTCCAGTCTTGAGAATTTCTGTGATTTTTCCTCTTCGTGCGAAGAAAATTCTGTGAAAATTTCGAGGAATGATATTGATTTGGTCTATTTCAAAAAAAAAAAATGTGTGCGTAGATTTTTAAACACCGCAAACGAGATACGTGGTTATTGGTAATTTCACCGTCGATATGCTTTGCCGAGGTGGGCGAAAGCGGATTGAAAAAGCACGCATCTGCATGGGATTTACGTTGAGCTTACGTTGTTATATCATCGCCCGAGGAGCTAGGATGTGCTTTGCCGAGGTGGGCAAAAATTGCGTATCTACGGGATGTTCCAGAGATAAACGGCCAGGCTACAGCGGCTAATGAGCAATTCTACGAAACGAATCCCATTTCAGTCGAGAACGTTTAATTTGTAACAAATACGGGGGAAAATCTCACATTTTACCTGAAATGAAGGAAATAAAGGCTCTCGATGAATTCTGATAGTTAAAATTGTGTATATCAAGGAATTAAGCTTCATTTTTAGCTTTAACTGGTTAAAATTTCACGACCGTCACTTTCACGATTGTTGGGTGGCGGTGTTTATGCAGCCTCATAGCTTTTTGGTGTAATAAATTGTTCCGATTTTTTAACTAATGTACGATATATTTGATTTTAAGAAAGTGGGGCAAACCCAAAATTTTTCGAAAATATGCTGTCATCAAGTTTCGACTTCTCAACCGTCACATGTGTTTTTTGTTTAATAATAAAATGGTAGGTAAGCCAAAGACGCATATTTATTATCTGTTTCTGTACAAGAGGAAATGCATTTCGGGACCTTATCCCATCTTCAGAGATACGATTTTTGTTAAAACGGCCGCAAGCAGCAGTCAAAATCGCTGTCGAAAAAAGTGTCGGTTATTTTTTTCAAGTCAGTAAGATCCAACAAACACTGGGAAAAAAAAACACATCGGATCTACAGTCAAGACTCTTAAAAACGTCGACAAGAAAAAAACAAGCAGGAAGCTCCAACGCATTCGCGTCGGAGAGCGGCTCTGGCGACAGTAGTTGTAGTCAAGAATGAGGGCCTAGACACATTTTGTCACTGATGTACAATCCGACAACTGTCGATTCATGTTTTGTAACTTAGCAGATTTACGTAGCCGGTGTATAAATGTGTATTGGCCTTGATATGCAGAATGCATGGCACTATCACTTGTTGTATACTTTTAATTTTGAAGGCTCTTTGGAGGTCCGCATCCTAAAAAATATCTCCCACGGTATTTTTTTCAACTTGTCGTTGTGATTGGGCGCCAATTTCTTTCAATTGAGTGATCATCTTCTTTTTTTGTCAAATAACTAGTTTGTGCAACAATAAGACTGAAACTGACTGTAACTGAAATTTTATCTTTTTAGATATTTGGTTATTTTGTATTTATTAGATTGTATATTTTCACAGCCCTGTGATAAGAAACTTTGGAATGCATGCTTGATAAGTCGTTTAGCGAGGCTGCAAAAAATTTGCATTTTTATATCTGAAATTGTAGGTAATGGTTTTGAATATCGAATTGCGATATATTACACGGTTAAGATAGGGCTATATGTCTTGTCGTAAGCGGCGACATAGAGTCGATGTCATTTCAATAATCGCCCCGATGGCCACGGTAGTTGTGTGCCGTCTGCCCACGTAGCAAATGGGAGGCGAAAATGGAAGTCATCAGTGCATCGGTGAGTGTTGAACGTGAAAATTGCGCGGGCCGCGCAAATTTCGCGATCATCGATGTGTCGGGGCTGAGCATCCATCATTTTCTATCTTGTTTTGAAGCCATGTGAGTTGTGATAAAGTACATAATTTTTTTGTATTATATTACTGTATAAATAGTGTAAAATTTGTACAGAACTTTGTACAAAATAGTTTCTTGTAAAAAGTGTGGACTACTGCCACGTCGTTTCCATACAAACTCCCAATACGCCGCAAGTACCACAAATGCCCATGTTAACCAAATCACCTCATCATCCATTTTTTAATGACACAATTTTTAATTCAAATCAACTTACTTTATCAAAACTCCAATCGTTTATCAAATAACATATATCGAGTCATTTTAACAAAATCAAAGACGGCATAATATCATTTATCACACAGCCAAAAACCTAACCTAGAAACCACGAATTTTACAAACTCAAATTGGAGAACACTCATTGGTCCAATAATAAAAATTGATTTGCCGCCTTTTTTCTTTGCGAGCAAAACGTGTGAACATGTCTGAAAATGGGATCGGGCGTCAACACTCAACGATGCACTGATGACTTCCATTTTCGCCTCCCATTTGCTACGTGGGCAGACGGCATTAGACGTTTACGGTTTCCTTGGTAACCTTTGTTTGCTATCAGCTGATATCGAGTAATATGACTAGGAAGCTCCAACCCAGTGGTTGGAGCTTCCTTAACCGCGAAAACTTTAAAATTCAAATTTTCAAATTTTGAACGTAAAGTACATTTTTTCCATCACGAGATTAAAGCACAGACAAGTTTTGAATTATTGACTGTATCACCATGATTCCAAAAATACACTACACAACATAGCATTGGCTAACAATAAAACAATATGCAATAAAATAAAGTCATGACAAGGAACATAGCCGAAAATGGCGCCGATTCCCATTAACCAACGCGCGGTCTCTCCAATGTAACATGGTCCAATGATACTCCCCAGCTGGGACCGTCCGGAATAGCAGCTCTAGTGCAAGCACCAGAGCCGCTAATACTCTAGATTCAATCGGATTTCTGCTTAAATCAAGAACCAAGCCTCTTAATTTGAGCGGATTTCCTTTTGATTTAAGCAAAAATCTGATTAAATCAAGATTATTTTTTCTTGTCAACGTTTTCAAGAGTCTGGACTCTAGATCCAATGTGTTTTTTTTTTTTTTCCAGTGAACAAGGAGCACTCTTTAAAAATAACGAAGGAACCATCAAGGATACCCATGTTTTTATCTTTATTTCAACCTCTAAAATTAATTACTATGAAATTTATTTTATTTTTAAAATGCTGTTTCCTTTTAATATATTCTCATTTTCTCTTATTTTTTATCTTTTGCTTTACTTGGTGATCATTTATGAAATCATTGAAAATGTAGAGGTCCCTTGCGAATAAAAATTGTCCCTTATTGTGACCAATGTGGCGGTTTAGACCTCGAACACCCTGTACAAAGTGTCAGCGATAGATTTCCGCGGTTCTATCCGGCTCGAGGGACTTCGGGTGAACTATGCAGTGGAAAGCGAAAAAAAAACGTATCTCCATGGGGTTCTCGTTGGCGTTGCGTGGTTTTGACTTAGCAGGATACAGAGCTCGTGCCTGGAGAGCTCGGAGCGGAGTCAAGAGCAAGGAGGAGCAGCGTGTGGGAGGAGGAGTGGACGATGGGTTGGGGGGAGGGGGAGGGGGGAGGGCGCTGGGAGGGACATTGGGAGCTGTGAATTAAGGTGCCTCATCGCGGCCGGCCCTCCATTACCCGGGATCAGGGATCAACACGGCCGATCGACCGCCTCCCTCCGTCCAATCAATTTTCTTCGACGTTGCCGAGTCGGGCAAAATCTCTTTAAAAACTCGAGCGGGCTGATTATTGAAATTTATAGACAAAACGATAGACACAGAGGATATAGGAGGTATGGAGCGATCCCATTGATTGAAATGGGTAGTTCTTGTAGACTAAGGGGGTAAATGATGGTCTAACTATAGGACCTCTCGTGGGTTGCCGTTAGTTAGTCTATTACCTTCTTCTTATGTCCATTGCAACCATCCGCTTCCACCAATAGGATCCCTCCATCCCCGTTTTGTCGTGTTTTTCTATGGCTTTGTCCATCGATTTCAAAAATCAGTCCGCAGAGGACTCATTGTTGAAATTGATGGACAAAGCTATAGGCAAAGAAGACAAACGGGATGTGGAGGGATTCTATTGATGGAGGCTGTTGGTTGCAATGGACGAAGAAGTCGAGTAAACATGGTGTTTGATTTAAAAAAAAATCGAGCTACAAGCCAAAAATAAATGAAACAAGTAACATTTCAAACTACACGGAGAAGAGAAATAATAAAAAACGTACAAGAATTTTATTTTCTTTTTATATTATTTTTTCATTTTTTTATTATTTAAAGAATAATATAAAAAAAATAATAATATAATTCTTGTAGGTTTTTATTATTTCTCTTCTTCGTGTAGTTTAAAATATTACTTGTTTCGTTTGAGAGGTCGGGCAAAATTTGAACACTACAAATGCTTATAACTCCGTTTATACAATATTTTGAGGTCCTAAAAGAGATTCCATTGGTTTCCTCGTCAAATCGTCTTACGCACCCCTTGACATTGAAAATGTGACGAAATAAACATTAAAATTTGCTGTTTTAGTAAAAAATGTCATGTCCGACCTCTCTAATTGACTCGATCCACTGTGGGCCGGCCCAAGTCTTGGGCTGGTTTTCACGACCTTTCCGAGCTTGGTGGTAGAAAATTCAGGAGGCTGCGCTGCACTATGAGGATGGGTCCTGAAAGGCGTCTGCAGTTGCCTTCCTGAATGGTCGTAACTAGTGTCGCACCAAACAGCATAGCTCTTTGAGGGAAAATTGCGCTCGTACGAGCGTTTTCCCTCTGTACTGAGATTTCCAGTTTTCTGAATTTTCGGAGCACGTTGGTTAAAAATTTCGACTCACAGTGATAGATACTTGTAATTTCGGGAAAATTTAAAAACAAAATGGTTTCTAAGCGGTACACTGGAAAAAAACACATTGGATCTAGAGTCCAGACTCTTAAAAACATCGACAAGAAAAAACACTCTTGATTCTATCAGATTTAAGCTTAAATCAAGAACCAAGCCTCTTAATTTGAGCGGATTTCCTTTTGATTTAAGCTTAAATCTGATTGAACCAGGAGTCCATTTTCTTGTCAATGTTTTCAAGAGTCCGTACTCTAGATCCAATGTGTTTTTTTTTTTTTCCCAGTGCGGAGGAAAATATTCCCGGTTCCAGGAACAAATTCCCCGATTCGCCCGGAAATTTTTCATTCCCTCGTGAGTTCCGGTTGTTCCCGGGCCGAGACACCACATTGGGGGAAAAAAACACATTGGATCTAGAGTCCAGAATCTTAAAAACATGGACAAGAGAAAGTACTCTTGATTCAATCAGAATTAAGCTTAAATCAAGAACCAAGCCTCTTAATTTGAGCGGATTTCCTATTGATTTAAGCTTAAATCTGATTGAACCAGGAGTCCATTTTCTTGTCAATGTTTTCAAGAGTCTGGAATCTAGCTCCAATGTATTTTTTTTTTCCAGTGTTGCCTTCCTGAATGGTCGTAACTAGTGTTGCACCAAACAGCACATCTCTTTGAAGGAAACTTGTGCTCATATATGAGCGTTTTCCCTCTATACTGTGATTTCCAGTTTTCTGAATTTCTAGCGCACGTTAGTTAAATTTCAACTTACAGTGATAGATACTTGTAATTTCCGTAAAATTCAAAAACAAAATGGTTTCTAAGCGGTAGAGGAAAAGATTCCCGGTTCCAGGAACAAATTCCCCGCTTCGCCCGGAAATTTTTCATTCCCTCGTGAGTCCCGGTTGTTCCCGGGCCGAGACACCAGAGTGTGAAGATGCGTCGGAGGAAGATGTGGCAAGGGCGTTGAGCTTGGCGCTGGGCGTGCGTCTTGCGTCTTGTCGGGAGTCGGACGCGGAGTTCGAACCTGCGACCGTGACTCGACCGCGACCTGACCACGACCCGAGCCACTCGGCCACCGGCCTAGAGCACCGCAGCAGCCTCGCCCTCCAGACCGTCCAAGGGTGCGCGCGTCCGCCCAGCAACCGTCGCTTCCTCCTTCGAAAATTCATTTCGTCCCGTCGACCGCAAGACATGCTCCTAATTACACAAATAACACCCATGTTTCCGCACAAATGTGTCACGCAGAAAACGTTGAATAAATCGAAAATCTCCGAAATTACACTGGAAAAAAAAACCACATTGGATCTAGAGTCCAGACTCTTAAAAACATCGACAAGAAAAGTACTCTTGATTCAATCAGAATCTAGCTGAAATCAAGAACCATAAGCCTCTTAATTTAGGCGGATTTCGTTTTGATTCAAGCAAAAATCCGATTGAATCAAGAGTATTTTTTCTTGTCAATGTTTTCAAGAGTCTGGACTCTAGATCCAATGTGGTTTTTTTTTCCAGTGTAACTCACAAGCGAAATATGAGAGGCAATGTATATTTACAACGGGTCAGTTGCGCTGGTCACAGAATTGTGTTTCGATGCTTTATTCTTGCAGATCAACTGAAAAAATAAGATCTGTCCAAACAGCAATTTTCTACGTTAGGTATTAATCCAGATATCGCGCCTTGAAGAACTTGATTTATGACGACATTCACCGCGGTAGTACATACCATGTTATGCACTACCGCGGTACACTGAAAAACAAGATTGGTAGACTTTACCATTCCTTCACGCTCTGTATCACACAGCGTCAATTCTGCCAAAAGAAAAGTAAAAATTACTATATACCGGTACAGGTAACCATTGCAGAATCGACTTGAAGACTGGTAGAATTTACCATTTCTTCACGCTTCACGACAATCTTTTTTTTCAGTGTAGATGACGTCAAAAACCCGACTTTTCAAAGGACATATCAAATTCAAATCTCGGTCAATATTCAACGTAGAAAGTTGCTGTTTGGACAAATCTTATGTTTAGCTAATCCACAATATTAAAGCATCAAAACACGATTCTGCAACCAGCGCATCTGGCCCATTACACAAATGAATCAATTATTGACATGCTACACAGAATTCCAGGTATGCTAAAAAATCTTCGAAGGTAAATTGACGGTGAAATTCCAAAACCACATACCTCGTTGCGGTTTTTTAAGTTAGCCATCCCTCTTTAATTTTTTTAAGGGAGAACAAATTGACATCATTCCTTCGAGTTTTCAAAGAATTCCTTTCGTGCAGAGAGGAAAAATCATGGAAGTTTCAAAGAATTGTCGTGGAGTAGTTTCTCAATGAAACAATATGTAAGGAAGCTTGCAACGTCACAAACCGAGGTACGTGGTTTGGGAGATTCGCCGGCAATAAGCAAATACGCTCCAAACTCGATAAGCGGACAAAACATCTAAAATCGATTATTCAATTCAATACTCTATGCCTTTGCTTTAAAAAATGTTTTTCGGGGGAACAAGCTGCGGGTTTGAGAAGATGAGAGAATGTAGAAGGCGGGACAGGGTGAATGATGATATTCACGAGTACTTTAACAGGAGTGGGAGTGTCCTAGCTTCGTGGTAAAATTTTGTGGGACATTGTGTCTAGCAAGCCTAATTTCCAGGGGCCAAAATTGCTTTTGAACACGTTCGACCTATCATAGGGCATATAAGTTCGCGAGAGTAACAATTTAATAGTAGAAATTGACGCATTTCTGTCAAACGGAACTATGTGCATCATGACGTAAGCCCTGTCATGCGCATATTCTTATGGGTCTCAGGGCTCATGACTTAATGCACATAGTTCCGTTTGATAGAAATACGTCCAAATAAGTAACGGGATCGCTACTAGAAGGCTTAGCGACGGGTCACGTCTGAATTTTCAAGGCGCCACTTTTAGCCAGCACTGCGACTTTTGAGTCGCCAAAACTTCATCCAAAAGCGCATTTTGCGCATAGCTCCCGGTGAAGTCAACGCCGTTACCGTTCGGCAGCATGGCTAAAGTTTCCGTTCGAAGAGTGAATAATTTTCTGAGCCGCCGAGTTCAAGGCATTCTGAAACATTTTTTGAAGTGTCCTGAAGAATACTGTCTTAGACGAGCGCGAGGTAAAAATAGCTCGTCGATTAAATGTCAAATAGCTTCATTTAATCTGAACGACTGAAGGCTTTAATACCGCGCGAGCGGTATAACGAGGAAAGGTATGCGCAGCTCTCCCGGCGAGCTTAAACTGACTGCTGAAAAAGGTACGACGTATGTACGCACGAATCGACGTCACGTGCATTAATTATGAAGTTATGTGGTTGGTGTGCATTGAACTCGGTGAATGTGTTGGTGAAAGACCGACGCAAAACGTTGGAGCTGAATTCCAATTTTTGCTAAAATATTTTAAGAAATACGTTGTTCAGCCAGGATTTGAGCTGAAACGGTGATCAAACCCTCGGGGAGATCAATTTTCCATGAGGTATGAAGCAATGGCGAGGCGTGAATGATCGATCATCGATATTTCGCCATTTGAAGCTATGGTAAAGAATCGCTAATGGACCACTAGATAAGGTACGAATTTCAGCATTCTGATTCATGTATCTTAACCAAAATTTTACGTAAAACACGGTGCACACAACGAAAATTACCGAAATTAACTCCTTACGAAGATATTTAATGATTCTTGATGCGTGAATTCAAACCACCCGTTCATGAAAACTCAATGCTCTACGTGATTCACATCGCGCGCTAAACATGGTCATGACAGTCTCTGCGATATAAAAATCTGGCAACCTCGCAATCTTGACGCTTTGGCTCAGCTATAGCAAATTGCTTATGGTTTGAACAACACATGGTGGGATATGGACATTGCTCAATTAAGAAGATTGCTGAATCCGTTGTAGTACGCGATTTGACTCACGTAGAACTTTGAGTTTCTTGTGAGCGGGCAGTTCAAATTCCTCGTAACCAATGTGTAATAAAAACGTTAATATCTTCGTTAAAAGTTGGTTTCAGTAATTTTCGTTGTAAAAATCGTGTTTTACGTAAAATTCTGGTTAAGAAACATGTATCAGATTGCTTAAATTCGTACCTTGTCTAGTGGTCCATTGGACGTATTTCTATCAAACGGAACTATGTGCATTATGACGTGAGTCCTGTTAAGCACGTATTCTTATGGGTCTCAGGGCTCATGTCTTAATGCACATAGTTCCGTTTGATAGAAATACGTCCAATTAAGGTGTTCGTTACGAACACTCTGGGTGTCGATCCTTTTCCACGGGTTTAAATGGCAGTTCAATCTACACTGGAAAAAAAACACATTGGATCTAGAGTCCAGACTCTTGAAAACAATGACAAGAAAAAATACTCTTGATTCAATCGGATTTTTGCTTAAATCAAGAACCAAGCCTCTTAATTTGAGCGGATTTCCTTTTGATTTAAGCAAAAATCTGATTGAATCAAGAGTATTTTTTCTTGTCAATGTTTTCAAGAGTCTGGACTCTAGATCCAATGTGTTTTTTTTTTTCCGATGTATAAGTCGCAAAGCACGCCACGCTACTGGGGTGGAGGTTTTGCATTTTTCGCAAATGCAAAATTCGCTCATATGAAGAGGTAAGTTATTTTAAATTGACCGTTCAATGGAGCTCTTGCATGTGTTGGGGATTTGCGATTTAAGTACTGATTTTTACGGAAAATTTCGCGGGAAACACGACGGATCTCTGGTTTTCTCTGAGATAAACTCCAAAACTCAAAAAAGCTCTCAAAGTTGAGGTCGTGATGGAGGAATATCCCACGCTATTCTGAAAGTTCATCTCTTCATCTAGTCAAACTCTCTATGCAAAGATTTGGAGCAAACGCATTAGCAGAGATGCTGTGCTTTTAGTTTTGGAGCCCTCAATCAAAGTCAAAACCCTGCTATGATGTATTAGCTCCCTATTTTTGCAAAAAGAGATTGACTGGATGTAGACACTAGAGACGGACTCTCAGGACAGCGTGAGATATCCTCTCCGTTACGATCTCTACAATGAGAGTTTTTTTTTTTTTTTTTTTTTTTTTTTTTTTTTTTTTTTTTTTTTTTTTTTTTTTTTNTTTTTTTTTTTTTTTTTTTTTTTTTGTCTTTTATTTTGATTTTTTTAGTTTTGCAGCTTGTTTCACAGAAAACTAGAGGCGACATCATGTTCCCCGCAAAATTATACGCGCAGATCAGTGCGAAAATCGCAAATTCCCGACACTGACAAAAGTTCCATTGTAAAAATAAGTGAGTCTGGATGAACATTAAAGTTCACCAGCAGGGACAATAGAGGTAGGGGTTAAGTCCCAAATTGGGCATTTCCAATTGATCGAAGTGGCGCCCCAATAAATAAAGTTACCAATCCAAATGTTGCGGTACTACCAAAATTAATCAGAGATTTCCAAATTGGGGTAGACCCACGATTCGTCGCTTGGCTGACATGAGGGCGTAACTACACATTGAGATGAGCCCGGAGAAGCCCTGAGTTGTATGGACGACAGGGTTCATTGCAGACTGTAGTTACGCCCTTACGTCAGGGAGGCGACGAATTTTAGGGGATAGCCCCCAACACTTCTTTTCCCAAGACGTACACGGAGAAAAAAACGTCGTGCGTGGGGCCCGAAGTTTAGGTCATTTGGATCTCTGAAGTTTTCAGATTGAGCATCTGAACACTTTAGATCTAGCTGTCGAGGTTCGGATCACACATCTGAAACTTCAGTCCTTACATCTGAAGTACTTCAGATGTGAGAACCGAAGTTTTTCGGATGTGCGAATCGAAGTTCTTCGGATGTGAAAACCGAAGTACTTCAGATGTAAGAACTGAAGTTTCAGATGTGTGATCCGAACCTCGACAGCTAGATCTAAAGTGTTCAGATGCTCAATCCGAAAACTTCAGAGATCCATATCACCTAAACTTCGGGTCCCACGCACAAAATTTTTTTCTCCGTGTAACCCCCGAAATTCCCGACATTTCTGTAACTCCCCTTTCACTCTACCACAAACGTCTGAGTTTCTGCGCTCGGGAGTCGGATGGGCAAAGGTCAACGGACCAGTGGGTCCAGGCTGGACGCCGACGTGCGACGGGTTGCCCGACGAGGAAGCGGCCGCGCGGCGATCTTTTCCGCCCGCTCGCGCTTTTCCCCGTTGCGTTCCCGCTTCCCGCGTCCGCCGCCGCCGCCGCCGCCGCCGTCGCAGTTGTCGTCCAAGTCCGAGTCCGGCGACTGCAGTTGCAGCAGCGGCGACGCCGAGGACCAGTTTTGCCTTTTTCATGAGCCGGTTCCGAGCCGAGCCGGTCCCCGCTGCCCGGTCTGTCACGGCCGTCGCGGCGTCCACTCTCCGCGAGTGTTGACCCCGGTCTTCCGGTCTCCGCCGCAGGAGCCCCCATCCCGGGCCGGCCACTTCCAGTCTCACTTGTGCTCGGCCTAAGAAACAATATGATTTCGCTAGTTAAAGAGTAGAGTCCCTTTACGCACGGAGAGAAAAACTTGGTGCGTGGGACCCCAAGTTTAGGTCATATGGATCTCTGAAGTCTCACCATTTGCAAAGATTATAATCAGGAATGGCCCGTGCAATTACGAGTTCGGCAAGGAACAAACGGAATGATAGAAGGAACGAAGAAAGGAATTTGAGAATGGGCCGATCAAAGATGACGAAAAGCTTTCGATTTGTGAAGGATTTCCTAAGGAAGAACGCCGTATGAACACTTGAGAGTTGCCAAGTTTCCTTCGATAAAAGGTTTATTTTTCAGGACAGTCATGAATATTTTTCCTTGACATTTTCAGGAGCTTTAAAGTTAAATTGGAAACAAAATTACGTGACAAATTTAAAGAAATATATTCATAAGTTTAGTAGGAAATTTGCGTTTTATCAAAGGAACTGTTGCAACGTCTAAAAGTTTATACGGAGTTGTTTCTTGACACGGCAAAATTAACTTGTATCCGAATACTTAAATTCGCATATAGCTCAGTGATCCATGGTTTATTGGCCTATTTTCCTGTGTTTTAAAAATATAGGAATGGCTATACTCTGTCTACACAGATAGAGCCCCTTTATACGGAGAGTTAAAACAATGTGAATCCATCTCTGATTTGCTCTCGTATTTTAGGCCTCCACAGTGTCTCATAAACGGGAATAAAGATTACATTTTCACCATTTGCAAAGATTATAATCAGGAATGGCCCGCGCAATTACGAGTTCGGCAAGGAACAAACGGAATGATAGAAGGAACGAAGAAAGGAATTTGAGAATGGGCCGATCAAAGAAGACGAAAAGCTTTCGATTTGTGTAATCTTTATTCCCGTTTGTGACTCCATGAGTGGCGGAGGGGGGGTTGTCTTAACTCTCAGTGTACACGGAGAAAAAACTTGGTGCATGGGACCCGAAGTCAAGGTCGTATGGATCGCTGAAGTTTTCTGATCACGCATCCGAAAACTTGAGGTCGAGCTGTCGAAGTTTGGGCCAGACATCTGAAGCACTTCGGTATGTACCGGAGTGCTTCAGATGTGTGACCCGAATCCTTCGGTATATATCGAAGTACTTAGAAGTCTGACCCTAACTTCAGCAGCTGGATCTCAACTATTTAGATTCGTGATCCGAGAACTTCAGAGATTCACACGGAGAAAAAAACCTCGTGCGTGGGACCCGAAGTTTAGGTCATATGGATCTCTGAAGTTTTCGAATTGAGCATCTTAACAATTGGATTGCATATTGCAAAAAGGAACCACTAGCATTGCAATGTTGCTACGATTGTGCAACTTCTTTTGTCTTGGAGGAAAAACCCGATTATCCCTTGATAGTTTCTATTTTACTCGCTAAAAACTGTAAATTTAAGACAAAAATTACCATCTAAATTTCATAGTTTTTCACGATTTCCGCAATTTTATTGCAAAAGATGAAGTTGCACAACCTTGGCAACATTGCAATGCTGGTGGTTCCTTTTTGCAAAATGTAATCCAGTTAAGGTCTAGCTGTCGAGGTTCGGATCACTTAAGTTCTTACATCTGAAGTGCTTCGGTTCTCACGTCCGAAAACTTCGGTTCTCACCTCTGAAGTACTTCAGATATAGGAACTGAAGTTTCATACTGTGATAAAAACTGAAGTGATCCGAACCTCAACAGCTAGACCTGAAGTGTTCAGATGCTCAATCCGAAAACTTCGGTGATCCATATGACCTAAACTTCGGGTCCAACGCACGAGGTTTTTTTCTCCGTGTGAATCTCTGAAGTTTTCGGATCACGTATCTAAAAACTTGACGTCCAGCTGCCGAAGTTAGGGTCAGACGTCTAATTACTTCGATATATACCGAAGCTGCCGAAGTTAGGGTCAGACGTCTAATTACTTCGATATATACCGAAGGATTCGGGTCACACATCTGAAGCACTCCGGTACATACCGAAGTGCTTCAGATGTCTGACCCAAACTTCGACAACTCGACCTCAAGTTTTTGGCTGCGTGATCAGAAAACTTCAGAGATCCATATGGCCTTGACTTCAGGTCCCATGCACCAAGTTTTTTCTCCGTGTACACTGAGAGTTAAGACAACCCCCCCTCCGCCCCTCATGGAGTCACAAACGGGAATAAAGATTACACAAATCGACAGCTTTTCGTCATCTTTGATCGGCCCTTTCTCAAATTCCTTTCTTCGTTCCTTCTATCATTCCGTTTTTTCCTTGCCAAACTTGTAATTGCGCGGGCCTTTCCTGATTATAATCTTTGCAATTGGTGAAAATGTAATCTTTATTCCCGTTTATGAGACACTGAGGAGGCCTAAAATACGAGAGCCAATCAGAGATGGATTCACATTGTCTTAACTCTCAGTATAAAGGGACTCTATCTGTGTAGACAAAGTATAGCCATTCCTATATTTTTAAAATACAGGAAAATGGGCCAAAAAACCATGGATCACTGAGCTATATGCGAATTTAAGTATTCGGATACAAGTTAATTCTGCCGTGCTAAGAAACAACTCCGTATAAACTTTTAGACGTTGCCACAGTTCCTTTCATAACGCGGATTTCCTGGTAAACTTATGAATATATATCTTTAAATTTGTCACGTAATTTTCTTTCCAATTTAACCTTAAAGCTCCTGAAAATTTCAAGGAAAAATATTCAGAACTTTCCATAAATATAAACCTTTTATCGAAGGAAACTTGGCAACTCTAAAGTGTTCATACGGCGTTCTTCCTTAGCACGGCAGCATAGATTGATTTTACTGAAATGAGACCTTGAATAGAATTTCAAGTAGGGTACAATCCCCATAACAGCTCAATTATTAAACATGAAAATACAGGAAAAACATTTGTCCTTGCTGTAACTTTTCGAGTGCTTAACAAACCTCCACGGAAGTTTGTTTTGCAGGTTATAGCGGCGGCTGATAAGATATTCAAGGTAACTCGGTTGACTTAAATAAGAATTGAATCTCATTCGAAGATAAGTAACGAGCGTGAAAATCTTGCGAAGTAGGTGATTTACCGATTTAAATTTATTGCTTTCAGCGAGGGAAATTAACATGGTAAGCGATTAAAACTATATTTTTATTCCAGGAAATCGAATCGAAAGCTGAAGTATCGGGATGGAAAATTCCGTGTAAAAGAACACGGATAGAACATCTATTATTAACCGATTCGTCCTATCTTTTGTTTCGCAATACGGCAAGGCGTGATATTCGCTCAAGAATCATGCATGTGTGTTCTCTTTTATATTTCCTCCACTTTGGTCTGATTTTCCTTAGTCTGCAAACCAATCAGATTTTCGCGCAATCTCCGGAGGGAAAATGGGAGTCTTTAACTTCAATAGCTTTCAACGCATGTCGAAGCATAGTCGACGAATCGAAACATGAATTATTTTACATTTACGAGGACGGTTTGCATTCCGAACCCTCTTTCGAGCACTTTAATCAACGCTTGCATGAAGCTTCCATTAAAACCGTTTTGATATCCCACCACAGTCACTTCAAAAACGCTTTCAATACCGATCATAGCAAGAATATCATATTCCTCCTTGAAGATATGAGAGAGCTGATGAGCTTAATTTTTTACACAATCTCATACCCAGGACCCTCAGACGAAAACGGCGGAAACTCGATGAATCTGGAATACGATAAAATCAGAAAAGAATATCAGTCGAAGCGTATTTTACCTCCGTGTTGCGTGACAGTAGATGGACGTTCTCTCTGGACGCAAGGGGAAGAAACATGCAGCAAAGAGTTGAGACTATCATCAGCCGAATTGGAGCCAAACTCGATTCTGAGCGATCGAGTATTTAATGCAACACGAGGTTTGTACATCAATAAAATTTGGAATTCTAAGAATTATCTGATTTTCATCTTAAAAGATTTCGAAAAGCTTCACAGCCATCCTCCTCATACAAAACTATTAAAGACAGGAAATTCTGGAATACGGAATGGACTAAAAAAGTACACTGTGGAGTCACACCCGGTCGCCAGCCTAGTCCTTTATTTCAAATTCTTTTGGCGCTTCTTCAGAGGAATAAAATCAGTCATTTGCCAGTCGCATGGTTGTGAAAAGTATGATCCCTTCATGGAAAAACTCGTCTCAAGTGAGGGTGAGGCCAATCAAAATTTCTTCGTCTTCTCTTGGAGCGATATGCAGAGGAAATCAATCAGCATATTCTACCCCAGAGGAGAAAATCTTAAATATAAATTTGTGTATTCATCCTCAGCCATTTGGACTGAATCGCACGAGGCAGTATTGAATGACTTCAAACGTGCTGTAAATTGCACATTAACGTACCCATTCTATACGAATTACATGGAAGACCAATTCAACAGTTACGGTACTGAAGCAGGCTTGCAATTCGACATAGACTTGCAGCCGTTTGAGTATGGACTAAATTTAGAAGGAGCAAATTACTCCAGGTATGATTTTTCAGTCAGCGTTGATACCAGATCTCTGTGCTTTGCAACTCCACATAGTGGTTTTATGTCACAAGGTCTGGTGATTTTCAAAAGCTTTTCGCCACCCGTATGGACACTAATTATTATTACGATTGTTTGTTACTGGATCATTCTGGGCACTTTCCATTATTTACAATGCAAAGTATTCTACTTCTTCTACTCAGACGCAGAAGTTGAATTTTACAGGAACTCATCCCCTCTGTTAACTGTTTACGCGTACTTCATGTGTGGTAGCCCAGCAAACCTACGTCTGGGCCATCTTTCGACTGGTAAAGTCCTCTTCGTGATTTTCAGTTTTTCTGCTATCATCATAACGAATGCTTTTTTGGGTTGCATGACAACCCTTCTCAGCAAGAGAGTTCAGTATTCAGAAATGGATTCATTGGAAGCCTTGGAAGAATCAGAACTGCTCATTCAAATACGTTATGATGATCTTGAATTGGAACAGGAAATGTTTCATCAGCAAAACCGATCTGAGGTGCTAAGGGCAAAATTGACGAATAATCTGTACGACTACTCTATGGCCGAATTGAAGGAATACATTATTAATTATTTTCCTTTCTCGGAAGGAAATGAGTCATCCGCAGATTCTAAGTTTATTAAAAATCGCGTTGTGGAGATTAAAAATAATATCCTTTCGATGGCTGCGATGGATGCTTTGATGATCAGTGTACCATTCTCCTCCATCCAGAACGAAAATGTTCTTATTAGGCATGGATTTCAAGTTGAAACTGAGTATCATCTAATGCAAGAGTGCCTGGTCACGTATCCGATAATGATTCCTTTCCTGAAAAACTCTTTTCTCTATGATAAATTGAATCGAATAATTTATCAAAATATAGAAACTGGGCACTCAAGAAGAATTATAGAGAAAAATGATGCCTGGGCAATGGGATTTCCATCGGAGGGAACAAATGCCGAAGATGCTGAGCCTAAACCATACAATCTGAACGATTTGCAGTCAGCTTTCATAGGGCTCATCATAGGTTTATTTGCGAGTTTCCTCACTTTTGTAGGAGAACTGTTAGCTGATTTGTATCCAAACTCAGGCGTCATTAAAATTTTGAAAACTTTAAAAGTTTTCTTGAAGTTGAGATTTTACAAAGTGCTACCAAAGTTATAATCATCTATGTGAAAGATAACAAGCGGTTTTACTTTTGTAATTCACTGATTCCAGTTTCTTTTAGAATTAATTCAGTCCGGAAATTAGTCTCAAGGAAACTGCAGGCCAAATATTGATATTTATAGACATAGGTATAGAAAAGGAAGACCGGAGGGATGCGAAGGGATCCTATTGGTGGAAGCGGGTGGTTGGAATGGACAAAGGAGGTAGGTCATAGACTAACAAATGGCAAGCCACTTGAGACCCTATACAGAACCCAGGAAATTCGAAAAAAATGAAAAATAGCATGACATTATGGAACAAATCGATACGCCCCCTGTCTGCCACAAAAATGGCGTCCGTCGAATCACAGAAATCTCGACTTTCCGTACCTTTTCGCGGAAAATCCGTAACTTTGTTGTACTTCAGTACGCAACTCCTGAAATCCATGCTTATTCAGTGTATCTGTGCTTGTACCGTACAGTAGACACCGTGCATTTTTACAAAAGAACATTTGTGCGAATTGCTTCGAGAATTTTAAGGAATTTGCTTCGCTTTATGGGGAGAATGCACTGAAATTTGCACAAAAATCCACACAACCATTTTCATGTAAAAAATAGGATAGCCCACACTGTAGTCACTTGAATCGCTTATATTTCGCAAAAAAAAGTCGCTTGAATCTAGGGTCTAGAATCTTAATGACATTTACAGGAAAAAATACTCTTGATTCAATCCGATTTTTCCTTGAAGCGAAGAGCCGAGCCTTTTGATTTAGGCGGATTTTCTTTTGATTCAAGCATGATATCCGATTGAATCAAGAATATTTTTTCTTGTCGATGTTTTTAAGAGTCTGGACTCCAGATCCAAGCGACTTTTTTTTCCAGTGAACTTTCGCAATAGCGGATGTGGCTTGGTTCCTTTCTGCTACACGCGGTCCACATAACTTAGCAGTGTGTCTACGAAAACTTCAGTATTTATGGTGAACTTCTACACGTTAGAATTTTACGCATTTGTAAATAAATTTGAAAAATAAAGTGGATGTTGCACACAACAGGGTGGTTTATGTCATTTATAATAAGTTGTTTTGTTTTATCTTATACCTATTTGTTCAGACCTGGGGGTTCGCCGACTCCCAGAGCTTCACCCTCTGGAGGCGTCTCGTTTCTGTGGTACCTATTATCTAATAGCAGGAGTGCCTCCGTATTTGGATGGCTATGGAGATGTTTTTCGTGATTAATGCCTAATTTATTGAGAACAAAAAATGTTTGGCAAAAAATGAGTACATTCATAGTAGTAAATCAGCACTATCTGAAAGAATTCACAACCTTCTTGACAGAAAAATTCCGCACTCATTCAATGTGTAAAGGTGACGAAATTCGCAAAGTCCAAAAATTCAAAATTCACGTGCCAATCACATCAAAAATGACGTATTACCGAAATTCGGAGATCGAGTAACTGCACAATCGCGATCTACTGACAAATACTAAACCAAAAATCAATATATTCGCAAGGAATTGCCCACTTTCCAGGCTGTCTTTAAAAACATGCGTAAAACAAAGTGAAAAATTCCAGAGCTTCGAGTGGAATTTCCGTACTTCAGTGCTTCCGAACCACCCCTAAAAATTCCTACTATCTCCGGATTTTCGAGATCACGGGGGCCCTATTTCAGAGACTCTGCACGAAGAATCTCAGCAATTAGATCGGAAAGTTCGAACGAAATCTAAGTGCGCCTCCAATTCGTTGCGTATGCAACATGGACATCCTAAGAGTACGAATAGTTGTATCAAGGCGTTGTCATTGATACCGTGCCTTTGTAAGCGTAATAATATTTAAGTACGCCTCCTACTTTTCAGGTCATCGGCGTTATTTTTTACCCAGTGCTCGTTAATTTGCAACTTGTGGAGAAAGAATCGATTAAAATTCGCCCAATGATGGGTCATAAATGTCGAGAAGATGCGCTTTAATGGGCGAGTTTTTGCTGATTCGGAACTGATGATCCAGAATCCAGATGAAAATTTCAGCTGGAGCATAAAGAAGAGTTGTTGCGTACAGGACATGGCGCAAAAATCACGATGAGTGCATCGGAAGAGTCTAAAATACGCCTCTAACTACACAATCTGTGCAGAAAAAAATAGATGGTGCTGACGAAAGAACCTTCTTTTCACAGGGCTCCTGTATTTTCATTGTTCCACTTACAGAATTTTTCTGTTGTTTGAACAGAACTTCGGTCGTGGGAACAGAGGACTCTGTCCTCATGACGGAAGCTTCTGTGAATGTTACATAAGAAGTCCGGGGCTCATCTGGAAATAGAGATACATACGTTAAAGGAGCGACGAAATATCTGTCTTCAGGGTTGAAAAAAATATCTTCGTACTTTTTTTCTGGTTCGGATCTTGTCAAATGTCCACTCCCCCATTAGTCTAAAAAATTGGGCTACATTTTATAGGGTGTAGAAATTTCTTCAGAGCAAAAACCTGTAACGATCTCCTCTGCAAAATTTCCTGATTTTTAAAGACACGTTTTTCTTCCGCGAAAAGAGTCAAAGTATACTCGCGCTGAAGACTAACCATCTCAAAAATTATCGTGCTTTTCAGATTTTTCACTAATTTTTCGCATTGAAAAGAAAACTACACATCTACCCGTAGAAGAATTTGTCTCACAACGTGAGAAATTTTCTGACGACAAGCAGGAGTATTTTTTGCATCTCTAAAGATACCCCACAATTTTTCTGTCACGTTGTGACACGATTGAGACATGTATTAAATCCTATTCGTTGTTATTAATAAAATCATGAGTTCATTTTTATTATCTCTTTTTGGCGACTCCTGTGTGACGACTCTTGGATAAAAATGTGTAACTTTCTTCACGTGCGTAGAATAAAAAACTGATTATTCAGGCCATTGGTAAATAACTATTTACTTAAATTTATTTCAATTACTATTACTTAAAAATCTTAGTGGTGTTATAAATTAACAAATTGGTGGCCCCGACGTGATAATTGATAGAAGAAAAATGTTCGATTATAAGGGTGAAGTGAGCTCTTGCTCTCCACGCAAAAGTGCGAGAATATGTCATTATTCGAGTGCTTTTCGGCTCTTGTTTGATAATTATTGCGTGAAGTGAGCTCTTGCTCTCCACGCATAATACTTTTAGACCGAGGCGGATCCAGCAATTTGACAACACCGGGTTCCCTGCGTTTGAACCGTTGCCTACGAGAATGGAGAGGCCGTAACTAGTCAGTTCTGTGACGTCAAGCTAGTAGATATTTACCGAAAACAACAAGCATCTCCGGGTCATCAGTGCACCGATGAGTGAGGCAGTCGCTGCGTGGACCAATCAGAGTGGCTCTCGATCAGCCGAAGTTGCGCGAGCGGCCCGTTTGAATCTGAGTGGAGTAACGATTTTCGGTATTACGCATTCATTTCCTCGATATTTAGACAATGTCACAAATGAACTAGTTAGTTTTCCAAAGTGAAATTTCATCCTCTTTCTAAATGGTTCTTATGAAATTTTGCGTCAGATCAACCCTGAAAGAGATATCGGCGAGAAATCATCGCGCGGCAAGCGTTCTCCCATAAGAACGCGTGTTAAACCGCGGCCCAGTTTCATCTACTAGTGTGACGTCACAGAATCGTAGTTACGGCCTCTCCATTCTCGTAGGCAACGTTTGAACCTATACAAAATAATCGATTCTGTCAGAGCACTTGCCTCCTCTAAGATTCGATACATTTCCATGTATTTGAATGGAGAAAAACGATGTTGCCAATTCGCTGGGTCCGCCAATGCTTTTAGAAGTTCTTTATCAAGTGAGCTCTTGCTCTCGGTGTCTACACTGAAAGTGTGAGTTTTCGTCATGAGGTATATTAAGTGAGCTTATCGAGCTTCCTTTTTCTAAAATAGCTAAATAATAATAGCTATAAATAGATGTGAAGCTGCTGCAACCAAACAAAAACAAAAATAAAAGAGAGAGGTTGTGGGTTAATTTAATTTTAATAACCCTCGTTTCTCATATTTTTTTAAAGGGTGAAAAATTAACCGTCAAGTGAGCTATTGCTCTCAGCTGTTTTCATGTACCCATTCTAAACTGTCATAAAACTCATGAAAAATGAGTGTATAGTCTAACCCTCTGACAGCTGAGGGACGCCTACGTAAGGCAGTCAAGGTAATATGTCCAAAACGGGATACAAAAAGAGAAGGGCGCTCTCATTTATTGGTGGCAGCAAAAGTGAACCTTTAAAATAAAGGCATGCTTACATCTTCATATTTTATCAGTAATTGATAAATAAATAAAAAGATCTATTTAAGCGAAAGTGCATTCCGTCATAAAAGACCTATCTAAGCGAAAGTGCATTTAGGCATAAAAGACCTGTCTAAGCGAAAGTGCATTTAGGCATTAAATACCTATCTAAGTCACCGTACATTTAGGCAAAAGCCCTGTCTAGTCGAATTTTAGAGACGGAAAAAAGTATAAATTTGAGTGAGAAGAAAGAGTCTGACCGGAGTGAGAAAAGATGTATACATCTGAGTGAGAAAAAAAAATGTTTGACTTTTTTCATGTGCGTTGAATAAAAAACTGATTATCCAGTGCATTGGTAAATAAATACGTAGTTAAATTAATTTCAGTTAATATTACTTAAAAATCTTCGTGTTCTTACACATTAACAACATATTTTGTCACGTGTTTTGCCAAGATTGTCACGTTGTGTCAGGTTGTGAGGCGATTGATGGGATGCATCTACGGGCGATGTCCAAACGACTTAGTATACCTACGACTTCAACACAACGAGCTTACACGTATACTAAAAGGAACCATGTTGTATGCAAACCCCACGCACATCGTTCCTATATATAAAGTCGCTTTATAACGCACTCTGGCGTTCTACGACACCCAAACGCCACATATGCCTGTCTTCCCAGAGGTTCTCGGGTAGTTCCTTCACATAGTTCCTTCCAGCATAAATACGTCCGAGTGGCCTGAGCCTTCCAGCATGTGAGGTAAACATTGACGGGGTAATTAATCTACTCGGAAAACACGGCTATTCACCGGAGCACTTCCCAGAGGTAAACATGAGGGAGGCAATTTGGCGTCGGTTTCATCCGCAATTAGTGACCGTTCACATGTGCCACCAATCTTTCCACCAACGATCAAAGTTAGCCTACATCACAAAATAAACACAGGATTATTATAACCGCAACAACATTCTGCCCAGTGGTGATTCGCGCTTTACGATACATCCATTGATCTATCATTTGGACCGCGCTAAGCAGAGTTGAACCAAGTCACGTCAGCTATTCCCAAATTAAACAGAGCGATTTCATTTTTAGCGTGAAAAAGGATAGGCGGGTTTTTGTGTAAATTTCAGTGAATTTTTTGCATTGTACACGGGAAATTCCTTCGAATTTTCAAAGGAATCCGCACAAATTGCTCTTGTTGCTGTCTTTGTGAAAGATTAAATCACCCCGTCCAATTTGGCAATAGCTGATGTGGCTTGGTTTGTTTCTCCGAAACGCGATCCGTTAAAACCTATCGAGTAGAATCGACTATAAGGATGTGTATAACCAAGACCTTATTAATAGATCTGTTAACATAGGTTCAAATGGAAAATTTTCATAGTTATGCTTCCGCAAAGCTGTGGAAAAACTTACATAAACCAAACTGTATTAACCAATCTAATTTGAGTTTTACTCCCTGTTTACGACCGTGCATTCGGGGGCTCATGATCGAAAAGCAATCAAGCGGTTTTGCCGCAAAGGAATTTCCACTACCACCGCGGCGAAAATACAAGGCAGAGCCTGTAATTTTGTCAAAGTGTGTGTGTATCCGTAAGTTGTCCCATTGACGAGCCGAAGAATGCCGCACCCGATCCGCGAGTGCGAGAGGGATGGACGACAAAACGGCGTATGGACGGATCTAAGTTGAGCCCTACTCCCGCTTTCCGGCCGTGGTTTTGGGGGCTCATGGTTAAAAAGAGATGATGCGGTTTTGTCTCGAAGGAATTCGCAGTACAAACGCGGCTAAAATACGCGGCGGATCCTGTATGTTTGCAACTAATTGCGTCCGCCAGCGGGCTGATTATTGAAATTGATGGACAAAACTATAGACAAAGAAGACAAGAGGGGGATATGGAGGGATCCTATTGGTAAAGGCGGGTGATTGCAACGGAAATAGGAGGTGAGTAATAGACTATAACAAACGGCAATACACTAGAGACCCTTTAGTTAGTCCATCAAATAGGATTGCTCCATACACCCTAAGTTTTTTTGTTCATAGCTTTGTCTATTTCAACGATCAGTCCGCAAGTGTCCCTTTGATGAGCTTGAGAGTGCCCCAACTGATCAACAATACTTTCGAATACCGGATACGCGATGAAAAGAAAAATGAATTCATATTGAAAACCTAAGATTTCAGTTTACACGTAATATAAGCAACGAATTTTTTTGGTTCAAGTATCCGACACTCAATTCCTATAACCGGTAAGTACGATTACTTGAATCAAAAAGTTCAATTTCCATTATGCGCTGGAACAGAACGTTGCTCAGAAAACAGGGATTGAGATTGACGATGGGCCAACACTTAGATGGCGGTTGTCGTGGGTATTGAGAGGGGTGGGCTTCGAACATCCTTTTGATTAACCCTATTAATTAATTATTTGGAAGGAAATCGGGGACGATAGCTGACTCGTGCGAGGGAGTTAAACAAACCCTCAAGTCAAGAAAGGAGAGGCCTTGCGCCTGTCCGAACTGCAGATACTGCAATAGGCCGTGCAGTATGCAATTATTATGCATCTCTCAGTCCTCGTCGGGGTGAAAAAACAAGACAATGGATCTTTTCGATACATCAAACGGATGAGATTGTATCTGCCGCAGGCAATTGGCAATCGCCGGCTATTCACAAGCTGGTGGTGAATAAATATAGAAAATCATTAAATGCAAAATAAAAGAACAAGATTAGAGTGCTGATTATGATGCCCATAATGTGACTAGACACTTTTTCATACTTAAAAACATGGCAGGAATATGCACACTCATAAGAGCGTGTTGTGAACTCTGTGACTTTAGTTGGGTTGAGATCGGACAGGCAACTAAACTAACTTCGTGACAAAGCGTAGAGTATCACAGAAAATGAAGGCGCTTCAAGCCGAGTTCATACTTTTGAAGACCATAACCCTTAAAAATTGCATCATGCCGATGCGCAATATTGCGATTTATTGAAACAACGTGTGAACCGCTTGCAAATTACCCGCGATTGCTAATTGCCTGCGACGTATCGATATCGATTGGTTCAAAACAGAAATATAGCCTCAAAAGTCAATTGAGTAATCTAATGGAACGAGTTTTATGTGATTGATTTTTGATTCGTACGTTATTCGTATTATGTGCTACTTGGCAAAGTGTTGTAAAATTTCAACGAAATTTGTCATTCTCAGCTTTTTTGACTTGCATCCTAAAATTCTGGTTTCAGGTTATGTTTTATTGCTTTGAAACAAAGAAACATCGAACTTCTATGGAATACGCCCATATTACTAACGCGCGACCCTTCGTAGCTCATCCATACTGCCGTACTAACGAAAAACTCCGTACGAACCCTCAGCCGTTGCCATATTTCCTTGGATAAAACGCGAATTTCCTAGTAAACTTATGAGTATATTTCTTCCAATTATTGTTCAAATAATTTTGTTCGCGATTTAACCTAAAGCTCCTGATAATTTCAAGGAAAAATATTCATAACTGTCCTCAAAAATAAACCTTTTATCGAAGGAAATTTGGCAACTCCCAAGAGCTCACACGGCGTTCTTCCATAGCACGGAAGAATAGATTGATTTTACTGAAATGAGACCTTGAATAGAATTTCAAATAGGGTACAATCCCATAACAGCTCAATTATTAAACATGAAAATGAGGGGAAAATATTTGTCCTTGCTGTAACTTTTTGAGTGTTAACAAACCTCCACAAAAGTTTGTTTTGCAGGTTTTAGCGGTGGCTGACAAGATATTCAAGGTAACTCGGTTGACTTAAATAAGAATTGAATCTCATTCGAAGATATGTTACACTCGTGAAAATCTTGCGAAGTAGGTGATTTACCGATTTAAATTTAATGCTTTCAGCGAGGGAAATTAACAAGGTAAGCGATTAAAACTATACTTTTATTCCAGGAAATCGAATCTAAAGCCGAAGTATCAGGACGAAAAATTCCGTGTAAAAGAAGACGGATATAACATCTATTACAAACTGATTTGTCCTATCGTTTGTTTTGCAGTACGGCAAGGCGTGATATTCGCTCACGAATGATGCATGTGTCTTCTATTTTATATTTCCTCAACGTTGGTCTGATTTTCCTTAGTCTGCAAACCAATCAGATTGTGGCGCTACCTCCGGAGAGCGAATGGGAGTCTTTAACTTCAATAGCTTTCAACGCATGTCGAAGCATAGTCGTTGAATCGAAACAAGAATTATTTTACATTTACGAGGACGGTTTGCATTCCGAACCCTCTTTCGAGCACTTTAATCAACGCTTGCATGAAGCTTCCATTAAAACCGTTTTGATATCCCACCACAGTCACTTGACAAACGCTGTCAATACTGATCATGGCAAGAATATCATATTCCTCCTCAAAGATATGAGAGAGCTGATGAGCTTAATTTTTTACACTATCTCATACCCAGGACTCTCAGACGTAAACGGCGGAGACTCGATCAATCTCGAATACGATAAAATCAGAAAAGAACATCAGTCGAAGGGTATTTTACCTCCGTTCTGCGTGACAGTAGATGGACGTTCTCTTTGGACGCAGGGGGAAGAAACATGCACTAAAGAGTTGAGACTATCATCGGCCGCATTGGAGCCAAACTCGATTCTGAGCGATCGGGTATTCAATGCAACTCGAAGTTTGTACCTCAATAAAATTTGGAATTCGAAGAATTATTTGATTTTCATCTTAAAAGATTTTGATGGGATTTACAGCCTCCCGGCGTATACAAAACTTTTAAAAACAGGAAAATCCGGAATGGAGAAAGGACGGGAAAAGTACACTGTGGATAGAGACCCGGTCGCCAGCCTGCTGTTCTGTTTCAAATTCTTTTGGCGCTTCTTCAGAGGAATAAAATCAGTCATTTGCCACTCGCATGGTTGTGAAAAGTATGATCCCTTCATGGAAAAACTCATCTCAACTGAGGATGACGCCAATCAAAATTTCTTCGTCTTCTCTTGGAGCGATATGAACAGGAAATCGATCAGCACATTCTACATCTCAGGAGAAAGTCAAAGTTCTAAGTTCCTTGTGTCTTCATCCTCAACCCTTTCGGTTCTGTTTTACGATGCAGTATTGAACGACTTCAAACGTGCTGTAAATTGCACGTTGACATCCCCATTTACGAATTACATGGAACACCAATTCAACAGTTACGGTACTGAAGCAGGCTTGCAATTCGACATAGACTTGCAGCCGTTTGAGTATGGCCTGAATTTAGATGGAGCAAATTACTCCAGGTATGATTTTTCAGTCAGCGTTGATACCAGATCTCTGTGCTTTGCAACACCACATAGTGATTTTATGTCACAAGGTCTGGTGATTTTCAAAAGCTTTTCGCCACTCGTATGGACACTCATTGTCATCACGATTGTTTGTTTCTGGATCATTCTGGGCACTTTCCATTATCTACAATGCACAGTATTCTACTTCTTCTACCCAGACGCAGAAGTTGAGTTTTACAGGAACTCATCCCCTCTGTTAACAGTTTACGCGTACTTCATGTGTGGTAGCCCAGCAAACCTGCGCCTGGGTCATCTTTCGACTGGAAAAGCCCTCTTCGTGATTTTCAGTTTTTCTGCAATCATCATAACGAATGCTTTTTTGGGTTGCATGACAACGCTTCTTAGCAAGAGAGTTCAGTATCCGGAAATTGATTCATTGAAAGCCTTGGAAGAATCAGAGCTGCTCATTCAATTACCTTATAATGATGTTGAATTAGAACAGGAAATGTTGTATCAACAAAACCAATCTGAGGTGCTAAGTGCCAAATTGGTGAGTAATCTGAACGATTACTCTGAGGAGGAATTCTACAGAGGATTCGTTCTTAATGATTTTAAACTCTCTGAAGAAAATGAGTCATCCACAGATTCTAATTTTATTAAAAATCACATGCTGGAGATTAGAAAGAATATCCTTTCGATGGCTGTGATGGATGCTGCATTGGTCAGTGTACCATTCTCCTCTAGCCATAAAGAGAATGTTCTTATTAGGCATGGATTTCAAGTTGAAATGGAGTATCATCTAGTGCAAGAGTGCCTGATTACGTATCCGGTAATGATTTCTTTCCTGAAAAATTCTTTTCTCTATGATAAAATGAATCGAATAATTTATCAAAATCTAGAAACTGGGCACACGAGAAGAATTATAGATAAGTATGATGCCTGGGCAATGAGATTTCCATCGGAGGGAAGGGATGCCGAAGATGCTGAGCCGAAGCCATACAATCTGAACGATTTGCAGTCAGCTTTTATAGCGCTCATCATAGGTTTATTTGCGAGTTTCCTCACTTTTGTAGGAGAACTATTAGCTGATTTGTATCCAAACTCAGGCGTCATTAAGATGTTGAAAACTTTGAAAGTTTTCTGTTCGCGCAAGTTGAGAATGGTCAAAGTGCTACCAAAGTTATAATCATCTATGTGAAAGATAAAAAGCGGTTTTACTTTTGTGATTCACTGATTCCAGTTTCATTTAGAAGTAATTCACTCTCGATTTCATTCTCAACGAAACTGCAGGCCGATAATTGCTATTTATAGACATAGCTATAGACAAAGAAGAGCAGAGGGATACGGAGAAGCCATGATTTTTCAGCGTAGCTGTGCTTGTTCCGTACAGTCGACACCGTGCATTTTTACAAGAGAACATTTGTCCGAATTGCTTCGAGAATTTCAAGGAATTGGCTTCGCTTCATACGGGAAATTCACTGAAATTTGCACACCAATCCACACAACCATCTTCATGTAAAAATAGGATAGCCCACACTGGAAAAAAGTAGCTTGAATCTAGAGTCCAGACTCTTAATAACATTGACAAGAAAAAATACTCTTAGTCAATCCGATTTTTTCATTGAATCGAAGATCCGAGCCTCTTGATTTAGGCAGATTTCCTTTGGATTCAAGCAGAAAGTCCGATTTAATCAAGAGTACTTTTCTTGACAATATTTTTAAGAGTCTGGACTCTAGATCCAAGCTACTTTTTTTTCCAGTGAACTTTCGCAATAGCGGATGTGACTTGGTTCCTTTCTGCTACACGCGGTCAATATAACTTAGCAGTGTGTCTTTACAAACTTTTTTTTAAGCATTTATTGTGAACTACTACACATTAGAATTTTACACATTTGTAACTAAAAAAAAAATAAAATGGATGTTGCAAACAGCAGAGTAGTTTACATCATTTAAAAAATATTGTTTTGTTTTGTCTTATATCTATTGGTTCAGACCTGGGGGTTCACCAACTCCCAGGGCTTCACCCTCTTGAGGCATCTTGTTTCTGTGTTGTTATCTAATAGCAGGAGTGCCTCTGTATTTGCATGGCTGTGGAGATGTTTTTCGTAATTAACGGCTAATTAATTAATAACAAAAACTCTGTGGCAAAAAATGAGTACTTTCATGGTAGTTTATCAGCCCTATCTGAAAGAATTCAGAACCTTTTTGAAAGAAAAATTCCGCACGTTTTCAATGTCTAAACGTGACGAAAGTCGCAAAGTTTCGAAAATTCAAAATTCACGCGCCAATCACACCAAAAATGACGTCCTGCCGAAATTCGAAGATCTAGTAACTGCACAATCGTGATCTACTGACAAATACTGAACCAAGAATCAATATATTCGCAAGGAATTGCCCACTTTGCACGCTGTCTTTAAAAACATGCGTGAAACAAAGCGAAAAATTCCAGAGCTTCGAGTGTGATTACCGTACTTCAATGATTCCGGACCACCCCTAAAAATTCCTACTATCTCCGGATTTTCCAGGTCAGCGGGGGCCCTATTTCAGAGACCCTGCATTAAGAATCTCAGTAATTTGATCGGAAAGTTCGAAAGAAATCTAAGTGCGCCTTCAATTCGTTGCGTATGCAACGTGGACATCCTAAGAGTACGAATAGTTGTATCAAGGGCTTGTCATTGATACCGTGCCTTCGTAAGCGTAATAATATTTAAGTACGCCTTCAACTTTTCAGTTTACCAGCGTTTTACCTAACCCTGGTTAATGAGCAACTTAATGAGCAAATAATCGATTAAAATTTGCCTAAAGATGGGTCATAAATGTCGAGAAGATGCACATTTATGGACGAATTTTTGCTGATTCGGTTCGGAATGCGGAACTGATGATCCAGATGAAAATTTCAGCTGCAGCATGAAGAATAAGAGTTGTTACGTATAGGACATGGCGCAAAAATCACGATGAGCGCATCGGGAAAGTCTAAAATACACCTCTAACTACGCAATCTGTACAGAAGAAAATTGATGGTGCTGACGACAGAACCTTCTGTTCACAAGGCTCCTGCAGTTTCTTTGTTACACTCACAGAATTTTTCTGTTGTGAGAACAGAACTTCGGTCGTGGGAACAGAGTACTCTGTCCTCGTAACGGAAGCTTCGGTGACTGTTACAAAAGAAGTCCGGAACTCATCTGGAAATAGAGATACAAGAGTAAAAGGAGCGACGAAACATCTGCCTTCAGTGTTGAAGAAAATACCTTCGTACTTTTTTTCTGGTTCGGATCTTGTCAAATGTCCACTCGCCCATACATACATACAAGTCGCTTTACAGCACTCCCTCGCGCTCTACGACTCCTAACCTCCACTGCTCTCTTTCAAACCACAAATCTTGGGGGATTGAGCACCTTAACATTTCTGCTTCAATCCCGTCCCTCCAACCTTTCATTGGGCGCCCTCTGCGCCTTCTCCCAGGAGGAACCCAGTCAAGGACCTTCTTCGGCAACCTGCCTCCTGCCATTCTCTGGACATGACCATACCAGATGAGTTGTTTTGTCATAATGTCATGCACGATGGTCTGCTTGGCATCCATGATCTCCCGTACCGTCTCATTCCTGACGCGATCCTTTCTGGAAATACCAGCGGATCTACGCCAGAAGTCCATCTCTGTTGCCTCTAAAACCTCCCGGGTCCGCTGTGTCATCGGCCATACTTCACACCCGTAGGTTACTATGCTCTTGACAATCGCGTTGTAAATCCTCCTTTTGTTCTCTTTGGAGATCCTTTGGTCCCAAAGGACTCCATTTAACATAGCGATTGCCCTCCTACCCAGCATATTCCTCTTCTTGATGGCCTGGTCCAATCTTCCATGCTGGGTTAAAAACACTCCTAAATATTTGTAAATGTCGCAGCTTCCAATTTGCCGCCCATCCTCTAATTCTATACTTTGCTGATTCCCGCCAACGGTCAACTTCTCGGTTTTGCTGACATTCACCTCGAGGCCCCATTTCCAATACTCAGCCACCAACTTTCGAGTCATGTACTCAGCATCATCTTGATCTTGGGCGATAAGTACTTGGTCATCAGCAAAGCATAACGTGTAAAGAGTTTCTTCATTATTTAGAGGGACACCCATTCCATCCACTCGTCCACTCGCCCATTAGTCTAAAAAATTGGGCTAAGTTTTATAGGGTGCAGACATTTCTTCAGAGCAAACACCTGTACCGACCTCCTCTGTAAAATTTCCTGATTTTTAAAAACATGTTCTTCTTCCGCAAAAAGAGTCGAAGTTTACTCGCGCTGATGACTAACCATCTCAAAACTTATCGCGCTTTTCTGACTTTTCACTAATTTTCCGCATGGAAAAGAAAACGACACATCTACACGTAAAAAATTTTTCTCACCAGGCAAGAAATTTTCTCACGACACGCAGGAGTATGTTTTGCATCTCTGAATATACCCTACACTGTTTCTGTCACGTCGTGAAAAGATTGGAACATACATTGAATCCTATTTGTTGTTGTTAATAAAATCATATGTTCATTTTTTTTATCCCTTTTTGGCATCTCCTGGGTGACGACTCTTAGATAAAAATGTGTAACATTCTTCATGTGCGTTAAATAAAAAACAGATTATCCAGTGCATTGGTAAATAAATACGAAGTTAAATTAATTTCAGTTAATATTACTTAAAAATCTTCGTGTTCTTACACATTAACAACATATTTTGTCACGTGTTTTGCCAAGATTGTCACGTTGTGTCAGGTTGTGAGGCGATTGATGGGATGCATCTACGGGCGATGTCCAAACGACTTAGCATACCTACGACTTCAACACGATGAGCTTACACGTATACTATACGGAACCATGTTGTATGCAAACCCCACGCACATCGTTCCTATATAAAAAGTCGCTTTATAACGCACTCTGGCGTTCTACGACACCCAAACGCCACATATGCCTGTCTTCCCAGAGGTTCTCGGGTAGTTCCTTCACATAGTTCCTTCCAGCATAAATACGTCCAAGTGGCCTGAGCCTTCCAGCATATGAGGTAAACATTGACGGGGTAATTAATCTACTCGGAAAACACGGCTATTCACCGGAGCACTTCCCAGAGGTAAACATGAGGGAGGCAATTTGGCGTCGATTTCATCCGCAATTAGTGACCGTTCACATGTGCCACCAATCTCGCCACCAACGATCAAAGTTAGTCTACATCACAAAATAAACACAGGATTATTATAACCACAACAACATTCTGCCCAAAGGTGATTCGTGCTTCACGATACATCCATTGATCTATCATTTGGACCGCGCTAAGCAGAGTTGAACCAAGTCACGTCAGCTATTCCCAAATTAAACTGAGCAATTTTATTTTTTGCGTAAAGACGGTTGTGCGGTTGTTTGTGAAAATTTCAGTGGATTTTCTCCATAGTTCAAAGAAAATTTATTCACATTTTAAAGAAATCTGCACAAACGTTCCCATTCAAAAATTAAAACGCCCAATTAAATTTGGCAAAAGCTACTGTGGCTTTGTTCTTTTCTGCTTAACGTGATCCATACGAGAGCACTCGAACAACTGGTGAATATCTTCTTTCATAATTTGAATTTCTAGCATTGAAATGGACGGTTTGTCGAAAGTTTAGCACATGGCAGCTAAGCGGCGAATAGAGAATTTGCAGGTTTTGCGGATTTTTGTGTAAATTTCAGTGAATTTTTTGCATTGTACGAAGAAAATTCCTTCGAATTCACAAATTCCCTCTTGTTGCTCTCTTTGTGAAAGATTAAATCAACCCGTTCTATTTGGCAATAGCTGATGTGGCTTGGTTCCTTTCTCCTCAACGCGGTCCGTTACAACCTATGGAGGAGACTTGGCTGTAAGGACGTGCGCCAGGGCGCGAAATTCGCGCCGAGCTTATTTCGCTCCGGATCCACGCACTCAGAGTAACAGGTGGTCAAAATAGCGACTGAATAAGCGTGAATTTCGCGCCAGGATTCTTAACAGTGTTCGTTAACACAGGTTCAAGTGGGAAATATTCATACTTGTGCTTCCACAGTGCTGTGGAAAAACTTACATAAACCAAACTGTATTGACCAATCTAAATTGAGATTTACTCACTGTTTACGGCCGTGCATTCGGGGGCTCATGATCGAAAAGCAATCAAGTGGTTTCGCCGCAAATAAATTTGTCCGCCGGGTGTCCCATTCACGAGCCGAAGAATGCCGCATCCGATCAGCGAGTGCCAGAGGGATGGACGACAAAACAGCGTGTGGACCAATTTCAGTTGAGCCCTACTCCCGCTTTCCGGCCGTGGCTTTGGGGGCTCATGGTTTAAAAGAGATGATGCGGTTTTGTCTCGAAGGAATTCGCAATACAAACGCGGCTAAAATACAAGGTGGAGCCTGTATTTTTGCGAATGTTTGTGTGCGCCAGGTGTCCCTTTACCTTTTTTCTCACATATTATGAACAACGATTCATTTTGGTTCAAGTAACCCACATTCAGTTCCTATAACCGGAAAGTACGATTACCTGAATCAAAAAAGCTCAATTTTCATTATGCGCTGGAACAAAACTTTGCAGTGCTATGGAAAAACGCCGTATTAACCTTCAGGCGATACCAAATTTCCTTTGATATTACACAAATTTCCTGGTTAACTTATGAATATTTTCCTTCCAATTTTTCCAATAATTTTGTTCGCAATTTTACCTAAAGTGCCTGAACATTTCAAGGAAAATATTAATATTCTTCCTCCAATATAAACATTTAAATGAAGGAAATTTGGAAACTCTCGAATGATCATACGGCGTTCTTCCTTAACACGGCAGATCGTTACTCGGAAAACAGGGATTGACGATGGGCCAACGCTTAGAGGGCGGTCGTCGTGGGTATTGAGAGGGGTGAGCTTCGAACATCCTCTTGATTAACCCTACTAATTAATTATTATTTGGAAGGAAATCGGGGAACATAACTGCCTTGTACGAGGGAGGTAAACAACCCTTAAGTCAAGAGGGGAGAGGCCTTGCGCCTATCCGAACTGCAGATACTGCAACAGGCCGTGCAGAATGCAATTATGCATCTCGCTGTCCTCGTCGGGGTGGAAAAACAAGACAATGGACTGTGTTCGATACATCAAACGGGTGAGATTGTATCCGTCGCAGGCAACTGGCAATCGCCGGCACTTTACAAGCCGGTGGTGAAAAAATATAGAAAATCATTAAATACAAAAATAAAAAAAACGAGATTAGAGTGCTGATTGTGTTGCCCAAAATGTGAATAGACACTTTTTCATCCTTAAAAACATGGCAGAAATATGCAAATTCAGAAGAGCGTGGAGTGAACTCCGTGACTTCAGTTGGGTTTAGATCGGTCAAGCAACTAAACTAACTTCGTGACAGAGCGTAGAGTATCACAGAAAATGAAGGCGCTTCAAGCCGAGCTCATACTTTTGAAGACTGTAACCCTTAAAAATTGCATCATGCCGATGTGCATTATTGCGATTTATTGAAACAAAGTGTGAACCGCTTGCAACTTGCCGGCGATTGCTAATTGCTTGCGACATATCGATATCGATTGGTTCAAAAAGGGAAAATACCCTCAAAAGGCAACTGAGTAATCTGACGGATCGGATTTTGTGTGATAGATTTTTGATTCGTATGCAATTCGTATTATGTGTACTAATTGGCCGAGAGTAGTAAAATTGAAACGAAATTTGCCATTTTCAGCTTTTCTTACTTATATCCAGAGTTGCTAAAAGAAATTACATGGAATGAAATTTTGTAAAGTTTCACAAGAAATTTCATGAAATTTCTTTTTTCCCCATGGAATTAAATGAAATTTCCTCATGAAATTTCTTGAAATTTCGTCTTATAATCTATCACGAAATTTCTTAACTCTACTTATATCCTAAAATACTGCTTTGAGCTTATGTTCTATCGCTTTGAACCAAACGATACATTAAACGACTATCCAATACGCCCATATTAGTAACGCGCGTCCCTTTGTAGCCCACCCATACTGCCGCGGATAAGGAAAAAAGCCGTATGAGCCCTCAGGCGTTGCCACATTTCCTGTAATAAAAGGCGATTTGCCCATTAAACTTATGAATATATTTCTTCCAAATTTTAAGGTAATTTTGTTCTTCCTTAGCACCGCAGCATAGATTGGTTTTACAGAAATGCGACCTTGAATAGAATTTCAAATAGGGTACAATCCCGATAACAGCTCAATTATTAAACAAGAAAATGCAGGGAAAACATTTGACCTTGCTGTAACTTTTCGAGTGCTTAACAAACCTCAACAGAAGTTTGTTTTGCAGGTTTTAGAGGCGCCTAATGAGGTATTCAAGGTAACTCGGTTGACTTAAGTAAGAATTGAATTTCATTCGAAGATAAGTTACGAGCGTGAAAATCTTGCGAAGGAGGTGTTTTTACCAATTATGATTTATTGCTTTCAACGAGGGAAATTAACATGGTAAGCGATTAAAACTATATTTAAATTCCAGGAAATCTAATCGAAAGCCGAAGTATCAGGATGGAAAATTACGTGTAAAAGAACATGGATAGAACATCTATTACAAACTGATTTGTCCTACCTTTTGTTTTGCAGTACGTTAAGGCGTGATATTCACTCACGAATGATGCATGTGTGTTCTATTTTATATTTCCTCCACGTTAGTCTGATCTTCCTTAGTCTGCAAACCAATCAGATTTTCGCGCAATCTCCGGAGAGCGAATGGGAGTCTTTAACTTCAATAGCTTTCAACGCATGTCGAAGCATAGTCGAGGAATCGAAACAAGAATTATTTTACATTTACGAGGACGGTTTGCATTCCGAACCCTCTTTCGAGCACTTTAATCAACGCTTGCATAAAGCTTCCATTAAAACCGTGTTGATATCCCACCACAGTCACTTGACAAACGCTGTCAATACCGATCATGGCAAGAATATCATATTCTTCCTCAAAGATATGAGAGAGCTGATGCGCTTAATTTTTTACACTATCTCATACCCCGGACTCTCAGACGTAAACGGCGAGACCACGATCAATCTCGAATACGATAAAATCAGGAAAGAACATCAGTCGAAGGGTATTTTACCTCCGTTCTGCGTGGCAGTAGATGGACGTTCTCTTTGGACGCAGGGGGAAGAAACATGCAGTAAAGAATTGAGACTATCATCAGCCGAATTGGAGCCAAACTCGATTCTGAGCGATCGAGTATTTAATGCAACACGAGGTTTGTACATCAATAAAATTTGGAATTCGAAGAATTATCTCATTTTCATCATAAAAAATTTCGAAAAATGTTACAGCCATCCGACTTATACAAAACAATTAAAAACAGGAAATTCAGGAATAGAGAATGGATTGGAAAAGTACACTGTGGATACAGACCCGGTCGCCAGCCTGCTGTTCTGTTTCAAATTCTTTTGGCGCTTCTTCAGAGGAATAAAATCAGTCATTTGCCACTCGCATGGTTGTGAAAAGTATGATCGCTTCATGGAAAAACTCATCTCAACTGAGGATGACGCCAATCAAAATTTCTTCGTCTTCTCTTGGAGCGATATGAACAGGAAATCGATCAGCACATTCTACATCTCAGGAGAAAGTCAAAGTTCTAAGTTCCTTGTGTCTTCATCCTCAACCCTTTCGGTTCTGTTTTACGATGCAGTATTGAACGACTTCAAACGTGCTGTAAATTGCACGTTGACATCCCCATTTACGAATTACATGGAACACCAATTCAACAGTTACGGTACTGAAGCAGGCTTGCAATTCGACATAGACTTGCAGCCGTTTGAGTATGGACTAAGTTTAGAAGGAACAAATTACTCCAGGTATGATTTTTCAGTCAGCGTTGATACGAGATCTCTGTGCTTTGCAACTCCACATAGTGGTTTTATGTCACAAGGTCTGGTGATTTTCAAAAGCTTTTCGCCACTCGTATGGACACTCATTGTCATCACCATTGTTTGTTTCTAGATCGTTCTGGGCACTTTCCATTATCTTCAATGCAGAGTATTCTACTTCTTCTACCCAGACGCAGAAGTTGAATTTTACAGGAACTTATCCCCTCTGTTAACCGTTTACGCGTACTTCATGTGTGGTAGCCCAGCAAACCTACGCCTGGGCCATCTTTCGACTGGAAAAGTCCTCTTCGTAATTTTCAGTTTTTCTGCAATCATTTTAACGAATGCTTTTTTGGGTTGCATGACAACGCTTCTCAGCAAGAGAGTTCAGTATTCGGAAATTGATTCATTGAAAGCCTTGGAAGAATCAGAGCTGCTCATTCAAGTACCTTATAATGATGTTGAATTGGTAAAGGAAATGTTTTATCGGCAAAACCAATCTGAGGTACTAAGGGCCAAATTGGTGGGTAATATGCAGGAATACTTTCTGGCCGAATACAAGGAATTCTTTCTTAATTATCTTAGTCTCTCTGGGAATAATGAGTCATTCGCAGATTTTAATTTTATTAAAAATCGTAAGGTGGATATTAAAAAGAATATTCTTTCGATGGCTGCGATGGATGCTGCGATAATCAGTGTACCATTCTCTTCCAGCCGTAAAGAGAATGTTCTTATAGATCATGGATTTCAAGTTGAAACTGAGTATCATCTAATGGAAGAGTGCCTGATTACGTATCCGGTAATGTTTCCTTTCTTGAAAAATTCTTTTCTCTATGATAAATTGAATCGAAAAATTTATCAAAATCTAGAAACCGGACACACGAGAAGAATGATAGAGAAATTAGATGACTACTCCATGAGATTTCCATCGGAGGGAACAGATGCCGAAGATGGTGAGCCGAAGCCATACGATCTAAACGATTTGCAGTCAGCTTTCATAGGGCTCATCATAGGTTTATTTGCGAGTTTCCTCACTTTTGTAGGAGAACTGATAGCTAATTTGTATCCAAACTCAGGCGTCATCAAAATTTTGAAAACTTTGAAAGTTTTCTGTTCGCGCACGTTGAGAATGGACAAAGTGCTACCAAAGTTTTAATCATCTATGTGAATAATTATCAAGAGGTTGACTCCAACGTGTGGACGTTGTAGAGCGTTCACCGGACCCACTCGTGAATGTTAGTATTTTGTTTTTTATCTTTGTGGTTTCTTCATAAAAATTACAATAAAAGCGATGAGCCTGTTGCAAACTTTCGCTTAAATAAGAACAAGAGTTGTTTCTTCTAAAAAAAAGTCTCAAAAGTCACGATGAGCGCACTGGCAAAGTCTGAAATGCACTCCTAATTTCCCAACCTGCCGTGGAAATCTGCGTTGTTTATACATATTATGGTGGTCTAGTAAATATGAACCTCTTCATTAATCGAATAGAATCCGTTATTCTATCATCCATGGCTTGCTTAGGAATGAGTCTTTTTGCTGGAAATCTGCACAATCGTACAGATAGTAGTGTTTCTTAAATATATTATCTCTGTAAGCCAGGCGTAAGTAGGGCGCGCAGCCACGGGTGCGGAAATGAAAACGGTAATCTCGAAGAAAGAGGAAAAGTAAAAGTAGGATTTACAGCGTCATCGTAAATATGATTATAACCGAAAGTGGAACTTCATGAGGAACCTCCGTAAATCCTGTCAGTAAACTGAAATTGAATTTTGGCGGAGATCCACACAAAGAGCGTGCGTTCAAGGAAAAAATGGATAGCTGATTCAACAATTAAATTGTTAAAAAAAACGTGTCCGACTCCTTGCAAATGTATATTTTACGATAGTAAGAGTACTTAAATTAACATTTTTTTCTATTGTAAGAAACCAAAAAATCGCATTAGTATGGAGCTATGCGAATGATAGTGGACAGTCGGTTGCCCAAACATTATAGATAAACATTAGACAAATGGAAAAACGATATCGGAGTACGATCATACAACAATCACAACGACTGAGTAGAAAATGTTAGAAATCTACATACTGAAGTACGAGGGTCAGTTGCACTGGTTACAGAATTTTTTTTTTGATGCTTGATTCTTGTAGATTTGCCATAAATAAAAAGATCCGTCTATACAGCAACCATCTACTTTCAATATTAACCGAGATATCGCCCTTTGAAAAGTCGGGTTTTTGACGCCCACCGCGGGAGTGCCGCCCTTGGTTTCTTCCACCTTGCTTTCATCCGAGTTTCACGTTGCGTAATTAGTGCAAATTTACGTCACACTGACTAATAAGAGCAAGTTGGAAGAAACCAAGGGTGTCACTACCGCGTCGAAAGACGTCAAAAACTCCGAATTTTCAAAGGACGATATCTCGGTTAATATTGAACATTGAAAGTTGCTGTTTGGACAGATCTTCTTATTTTTAGCTAATCTACAAGGTTCGTATATCCAAACACGATTCTATGACCAGCGCAACTGACCCACTTGCGCAGTTCACATCCCGCATTTTCCTATTTTTTGCGTCCGTTCTTTCTTGCACTCCTCTTTTTCTGCACTTTCTTGTGTTGCATCCAGGGAAAGATGCACCCAAAAGTTGTCAAGTGCATCTTCGATGTTTCATGAATGCAATATGGAATTCCTAAAAGAGTACGAATAGTTGCATCATTTTTTGTTATCGATACCGCGGCAACGTATCTTCGTTACTACCGAGAGCGTGACGAAATTTACTCGCGCCTTCAATTTTTCATTTATGCAACATGGATATCCTAAGTGCACGAATAGTTGCATCCAGGTTCTGGAGGTTCTGTCGTATTTTTGGAGTCCGTGGGGGCGGGCACAAGTAATAAAATAAGTAATTTCGGTTTATATGTGGAGCACAGTCCGTAATGGGTCTGTTATGCACAAGAGATAAAGGTAATTAAATAGACTTCTCAGATCTTACTCATGCGAAAATTTGAATGGACCAGGGTGTGTACTAAAACAGGCTGGCCAAAAATCAGTACATTAACAGTACCTTTTCAGTATATTCTCAAGAAATTCAGTATCACCTCAAAAGAAAAATTCAGTACTTCTTCATTACCTTCAACTGGCGAAATTCGAAAAACTTAAATTTCCCGCTCAAATTGCGACAAAAATGAAAAAAATTCCTGACTTCCTTGCAAAATTTCCGCACATTTTCAGTACATCCGTACCGCCCTAGAAAAATCAGTACTGTTTCCGGACTTTCCGGAAATTCCTAACTTGTAGACACCCTGTCAGTGCTACTTTCTGCATGCCTTCGTAGTTGCGTTTCGGGCACACAACGAACACATGTTCAGGTTAGAAATTGGCAAAAAAGGGACCATTTAGCCACAATGTATTTTCCTCTTATCTTCCTCTTCCACCAATTTCAATACTCAGCCTGGAGCGCGCTGGCAACAGTGTCCCAGAGAACGATTGGTGGGTGACCTGCCGCTCGGGCGTTCCACTTCTGATCCCCTGATCTCGGTCGCTCCTCCGACGTAAGGGCGCATCTCTACTCACGCATGAGCCCCAGGAAGCATGGGGTTAAACGGAGAACAGGGCTCACGTGGTAATCGCGATACGCTCTTACGTCGGAGGAGCGCCGACCTGGTGTCGCGCGCGCCGGTCCAGACTCCCATCTGTGCCTAGTTCGGGCACCCGGCCAAAATCCCC
>NW_017547204.1:1848988-2036804 GCF_001854935.1 Bemisia tabaci | reverse complement strand
AGGGGGAGGGCACAACGGTGAATTTGAGACGTAATAGTGTGCGTTGTTGCGCCCGGGATGACTTCGGTCCCGCTGTTTCGGTTTCCGAGCCGAATTCCTCGTACCATCCTGTGGATGTTCGTCGTCGGCTTTTTCGTCCAATTCTGGCGCAGGAATGACTGACTCATATCGAAATCGAGGGAATCTCATGGGTCTGCTGCACTCGAGTTATGCACGCGGGAAAAAGGGACTAAATAGTTGAATGAGGGAAAATAAGGGATCATAAGTATCTAGCTCCAAGCCAGAAATAAAAACAATGCAATTCAATTGCATGCACTGGAAAAAGATAAACACATTGGCTCCAGAGCCCAGACTCTTGAAAACATTGACAAGAAAAAATACTCTTGATTCAATCGGATTTTTGCTTGAATCAAAACGAGATCCGCTTAGATTAAGAGGCTTGGTTCTTGATTTAAGCTAGATTCTGATTGAATCAAGAGTACTTTTTCTTGTCGATGTTTTTAAGAGTCTGGACTTTAGATCCAATGTGTTTTTTTTTTTTTTTCAGTGTGATGTTACAATGATGTTACATGATGTTTCGTGTGAGAAACCCATCTGTAACTTCTGCAATTTTTCACCTCTCACCGTCAAACACGTGATTGGACTGCTCTGCCCTCAGGGATCTACGCTTAAAGATTTGCTCACCAAAATTCAAAAGGGATACAAACCAGCTTACGTGCGATGAACACAATGACACAACCAAGGTACTTGAACTTTTCGCCTCCCTTAATTTAAAAGTCTGAATTTTTGTATGTAAGCCCATCTTCCAAATTATTTGTAAAGACGTTCATAGCCTAGGATGCTGAATGTCTATAAATATAATAACTACCTAACTAACTAACTAAATACAGTTACTCCGTATGCGGGTCCGTATGGTTATCCTACAACTCCATCCTTCAGGAGATCGAAGAAGGTTTACATTGTGGTTAAGGCAAGTTTAAATCGGACTGCATTTTGCGATTTGGAGCCATAAATTCTGGCTCAGCTGAAAAAACACTTTCGTATAAAGGGAAACTAATGGCACATACGTTGTTTTTTAGACCGGGCCGTTTATAGTTCCTAATTGCAAAATGTAGTCCAATTGATCTCTAACATAGCATTATAAAAAGGACATTTTTCACCATCCTCGAGTAAAATTCAGCAGTATAACTTGGATCCTTGCAAAGGATTACGAACATTTTTCACTGAAAAAAGTACTAAAGTCGAAAGAGGGATATCTATTTTTTAGACAAAATTTAAGGTAAGAGCGAACCTTTCTTAAAATTTACCAAACTCGCAATATATTGTCTTTCGTATTTCGTAATTTTTGTAGTGATAAATCATTGGACTCTCTTTCAAGGACTCATTTTCAAATTTATAATGCTGAATTTTACTCGCGGTTAGCAAAAGTTGTTGTCTCTATGGTGCAGTGTTGAGGATTTCTTTGAACGTCCTTTAATCACAATGTGAAACGGTAGAAGTCTTTAAATGTCTCATAGTGACCTAGGGTTTTGGTCGATTTGACCAAAATACTGTTAATCACCTCTTGCGTCCATCGCAAACAGCCGCGTCCACTACGGTGGCAAAGCGGCGTCTGGATACAATTATTCGTACTCCATGGATGCCCGAATTGCATACGCAAGTAATTGAAGGCGCACTAGCTTTCCTTACACTGACAGTGGGAAAGAATGCACAACATTGATGGTAAATAAAAGCTCGGATTCAAATGTTCCCACCTATTGATGACAAATCATTATAATCCCTTACAATGGTTCCTTACCGAAGGTATAGTACTGAATTTTCAGGGTATCTACTAGAGCAGGCTGGCCAAAAATTAATACTTTTGCAGTGATTTTTCAGTACATTCTCAGGAAATTCAGTACCTCCTCAACAGAAAAATTCTGTCTTTTTCAGTACCTCCATTTGACGAAATTCGGAGAATTTCAAAATTTCGAATTTCTCGCTCAAATTTGCGACAAAAATGAAAAAATAACGGACCTTCTTGCGGAATTTCCGCACTTTATCAGTACTTCCGGACCGCCTTTAAAAAATCAGTACTTTTCTCGGACTTTCCGGAAATTCCAGACTTGTAGAAACCCGGATTTTACTCCAGGTTAACACAAATTGAACTTATCATGGTGCTCCATTCAAGAGTAGGCGCACTTTTAAGTTCTCCGAAGAGGATGAGCAACGTTGAGATGAAAGAACTCGCTCACCAAATTCCCTATCGGCTGAGCGCTTAAAAATGAGTCCTCTATATGCGCACATGAGCTGTTTATGGAACGATCATTAATAAGACCCTGCAGCCTGATTGTTGAAAGATATGTCGGCACAACAAGAATCGAAAATAGATATAATACACGGCGTAGATAGGGCTATGTCTTGTCTTACCTTGTCGACATAGCCAGTTAAAGTTTCAACAATCAGGCTGCTGATCTTCAGAAAAAAGTCGAAGTTTCCTCCTCTTCGTAGACACATTGTGGGCCTCCGAAATGGAAGTTTGAGCGAGTTGGAGACGAGGATTGCGGTTCCGAGTAAAATATCGGTAAAGGCCTGGAAGCAGGTGAGTCGGGCTCGGAGCCTGGCGTGCCGATCAGAAACTGGTTTTGCTTTTGGCGCCCCACCAGCACCAGCGACATCAGCAACGCACAACGCACCCGCTGAGCCCGCTTCGCACCGCTGCCGAAATACATAGACAAATCCAAACGCAGCTAAAAACCTCCTCCGTCAAAGAACATACACGCAAGTTTACACTGAAAAAAATAGTTCAGTTCACAGGGCTCCGACACATCTTTTGTAACAGTCACAGAAGCTTCCGTTATGAGGACAGAGTACTCTGTTCCCACAACCAAAGTTCTGTTCTCACAACAGAAAAATTCTGTAGTTGTAACAAAGAAACTACAGGAGCCATGTGAACAGAAGGGTATGTTGTCGGTATCATCTATTTTTTTCTGTGTACAAAACTTTAAACATTTACGTATAATAGAGTGCTAAATGCACCGCGTGTAGCAGAAAGGAACAGAGGCGGATCCAGCAATTTGGCAACACCGGATTTCCTCCATTTAAACCTATATTAAATGATCGATTCTTGTCGGAGCACCTGGCCCCTACAAGAATCGATACATTTCCATAGGTTTAAATAGGGGGGGAAAAATGTTGCCGATTTTCTGGATCCGCTAATGGAAAGGAACCACATTTGCTATTGCCTAATTTAACCGAGCAATTTAACTTTTTACAGGGGAACCTTTGTGCGGATTTCTTTGAGAATTTTAAGAGGTGTGCTCCGTACTATGCAGAAAATTCCCTGAAATTTGCACAAAAATCCGCACTACCGTTTTAAACCGCCCAATGGAGAATTTGCATGCAAATTTTTTATTGCTTCATCTGAAAGTGCTTGAGGAGCTGAATTCACAGTATTTTTTATAATTTTTTTCTGATATGGGTAATAGTATAAATATGTATTTAAAAGTGAGGAAATGCACCGCCTAAAGACGTCAGTTGGCGGCATTTTCCATTTAAACACCCGCATTTTGGCAGATTAGTTCATTCTGTCATATCTTCTCCAATAATTGTTCAATTCGTGAACCAAACATAGCTTATTATTGAAATACGACGTTCATCTATTGGTCTCGTTCATCTATTAAAAGCACCTATCTGCAGTCAGGGAGAAAAAACCTCCGCTATATGACCCGCTGACTGCTGAGTAGTTGAGTAAGTGCGTTCCCCTTCAGTAAACTGATCAAATCAACCGTTTCAGTCGTCAAAAACTGAACTTTAAATTAGTTCAACGTGTAAGGTAACTAATCGCAGTATTGATTCTGAATGAATAAATAAAAGAGGTTCATTAATGCAAAATTTATTCCTAAAGGCCTCTTGCAATTTTTAGCCAGAGCAAGGAGAAGAATTGTTTCTTATGGTAAATAGCTGAAAAATCACAATGAGCGCATCGGGAAAGTCTGAAATACACTCTCCTAACTTGACAATCTGCGTAATAAAAAGAAGTTTTCTTAAGCTTACCGCTTCAAAAAAGATATCGTGGCAGAGGTAAACATTCGACAAGAGGAGTCGCCCCATACGACCGTTACGCACGAGGATGCTACGAAATATTCAACGTGCACGGAGAAGAAAACTTCGTGCGTGGGACCCGAAGTTTAGGTCATATGGATCACTGAAGTTTTCGGATTAAGCATCCGAGCACTTTAGATCTAGCTGTCGAGGTTCGGACCACACATCTGAAACTTCAGTTCTTACGTCTAAAGTACTTCGGTTTTCGCATCCGAAAAACTTCGGTTCTCACATCTGAAGTACTTCAGATGTAAGAACTGAAGTTTCAGATGTGTTATCCGAACCAGCTACATCAGTGGCGTGGCGTGAACTGTGATATATCGATTGTTATGCCATTTAAACCTATGGAAAAGGATCGATAAACAGGGTGTTCGCAGCGAACACCTTAATAATCGATTCTTTATCATCTGTTTAAATGGCATAACAATCGATACATCGCAATTCACGCCACGCCACTGAGCTACATCTAAAGTGCTCAGATGCCCAATCTGAAAACTTCAGATATCCAGATGACCTAAACTTCGGGTCCCCCGCACGAAGTTTTTTTCTCCGTGTGGAACGAATACGAAGACGAATCTTACAGATACATCGAAGAGTGAGCCGAACATGCCGTCGGCCGATGAAGTTCCTTCTAGGAACGAAGCAGAGCGAGTTGACGAGAGCGAAGCGAAGAGAAACCAGGAAGCGGCGACACCGGCGGAGAAAGGAGCGACAGCGAGGGGNGGGGGGGGGGGGGGGGGGCGGCCGAAAGTAAAAAGAGCGTCGGTGACGGACGGGAGTTACGGTACCGGGCGTGAACTTGACAATGGGACGAATTCGGGGTCGCGGCAAAGGCCCGCCGGAGCAAAAGTCGGAGGATGACCCGGGTCCCGGGTCCCGGGGGGCGGAATTGATGGCAAGGACAATGATCGGATGGCATAACACACTTAGCGGAGCGCATAACGAGACGGGCGACGGGGACGGGGCGGGAGGGGGCGCGGTAAGGTCGCCGCAGATCAGTGACCTCAGCCGAGTCGGACTCCGACCGGGATCGGATCGTCAGACGAGCGCCGCGGGCGTCCATCTTCCCGACCGACCGACCGACGACGCTCCACGCACCGCGACGCCACGTCCAGCAGCGCTTGACCTTATGCCCACTGCCCAGTCCCGGCCCTGCCGGCCCCGAGCTCCTCAAAATACGAGCCTTTCCTTGATCCAATGGAGATGTTGCATGTGTGAGGGATTTGCGATTTGACTGTTGTTTCTTAAGAAAAGTGCGCGAGAAACACGATGGTGCCACTGGTTTTCTCTGAAATCATCTCCCAAGCTCAAAACAAGCTCTCAAAGTGAGGCCAAAATGGAGGGGATATCCCACGCTATCCTGAGAGTCCACATCAAGACAAATTCTCCATGCAAAGATAGGGAGCAAATATATTGACAGGGCTGCCACTTTATTTGGGGACTCCAAAAATGAAAACACGGCAACCCTGCTAATGTATTTGCTCCCTATCTTTGCATGGAGAGTTTGTTTTGATGTAGAGGTGGACTCTCAGGGTAGGGCGGGATATCCCCTCCATTTTGGCTTCACTTTGAGAGCTTTTTTGAGCTTGGGAGTTGATTTCAGAGAAAACCAGTGGCACCATCGTGTCTCTCGCAAACTTTTACATAACAATCAACGGTCAAATCGCAAATCCCTCACACATGCAACATCTCCATTCTTGGTCGATCCAGAGGTTCAGGACACCGGGCTTACCATTGAAATTGATACACAAAAGCTATAGACATTAAAGATAGAGAGAAAAAGAATGCATCAGAATGCTTAAATTTGCACACTGTCTAGTGGTCTCTTTAAAGTTTGGTCCCTGTCCTGAACCTCTGGATTGACCAAGAATTTCAGCACCTACATGACCCTGGGGCCCACAGGGGTACCGAGAAAACATACGGGTTAAGCATTAGAATACTTGATCCGCACGTTGTTCAGTGATCCATTTGAAGTTTGGTCCCTGCAGGCTGATTATTGAAATTGATAGACAAAGAATACATAGAGAGTACGGAGAGATTCGATTGGTTAAAACGGGTGGCTCCTATAGACTAAGGGAAAAATTACGGACCGACCTCAGGGTCTCTTGTCGGTTGCCATTAGTGAGTCTATTACTTACCTCCTTTATCAATTGCAACCACCCACCTCCACCAATAAGATCATACCATTTTCCCTATCACTTCCTTGTTCATAGCTCTGTCTATCAAACTCAATAATCAGCAAGCTGATTATTGAAATTGATGCACAAAGCGATCGACAAAAAAGACGAAGAGATCCCTGGTAAAAATTGGCGATAGGAGCTGCGTTTCGAAATACCATAGGAGTTCTTATAGCCGACTGAAGAAGGCGATAGAAATTCATATAGCTGGCTGTAGAAAGTGGAAAAAATCTTACGGCCGGGCTACACGAAACGATAAAAAATTATACAGCCGGGCTATAGTTCCTATCGCCGGGCTTTACACTTTATCGCCTGGCAGTTGCTTTTTCGCTATCGGCTATAAAAGGCTATAAGAAATTGTGTAGAAATTCGTGTGCTTTGTAAATCCTTAAGTTTGTACGGAATCACCTTAATATTTACAAAACGCACATTATATTTTTTTTACTACTTATGTTTTTTCATCAATTAAAATGAGATTAATCCATACAGAGTGTGTAAACATTTCAAGGTAATGAGTTGAAAAACGCTGACTTCACGAGATTAAATATTAGAGCCCAACACAAAGCGGAGCGGCGGTGCACTGGCTCCTACAAACCTAACAGGGATACTTCACGCATTGCGCAATGCGTGAAGTATCCCCGTTAGGTTTGTAGGTGCCAATGCGCGTTTCGCGCTAGCTGCCCGCCCGCCGCGCCGCGCCGCAGCGTACCACGGCACTTGAAGCAACTATTTCACACCAGAAGTATTGCACAGTATCATCTATCATACGAAATTGAAGGCGCTCCAACATATCAGGAATTTCAGGCATCCTTCAAAAGTACGGAACTTTCCTCGCAAAATAAATCAAGATACTTTGGCCCAAAAAGAGAGCGGTAGTCCAAAAACTCACTAAGTCCTAGCATCCGTAATTAATAATGTTTAGCATACACTTTATCGTCAGGCTGTTGCTTGATCGCCATCGGCTATAAATGGCTATAAGAAATTGTGTAGCCGGCTATAGAAGCTATTGGAAATCTTACAGCCGGCTGTAGGTCTATGGTATTTTGGAACACAGATTCTACTGCCAATTTTTACCAGGGGAAAATGGAGCGATCCTGTTGGTGGAAAGGGGTGGTTGCAATGGACTAAGGAGGTAAGTTATAGACTAACTAACGGCAACCGACAAGAGACCCTATTGTGGTCGGTCCATCATTTTCTCCTTAGGCTATGAGAACCACCCGTTTCAACCAAAAGGATCTCTCCGTACTTTCTATGTATTCTTTGTGTATCAATTTCAATGATCAGCCCTCAGGGGCCAAACTTCGAATGGATCACTAAACAAAGTGCGAGTTAAGTAATCTGATACAAATTCTGATTTTTCTTGATTTTTGACTGCTAAATCCTGATTCCATAATGTTCCAAAATCCTGATCAAATCGTGAGTTTTTGCGGAGAAAAGTTGAAATTCCTGCGTAAACGTATGCGAAAGCATAGAAAAATCCAATCGGTTAGCCGACTTTTTTCAAATCCTGATTTTACGACAGATTTTTCCTTAAATCCTGATGAAATCTGGATTAAATCCTGATTAACCTCAAATTCTAATAGAATCGGGAAAATCCTGATGCTGAACACTCTGTATGAGTAACGGAAACGACCATCGTGAAAGGTAACTGTCAGTGGCGCGGCGTGAATGATCGATTATCGACATTTCTCCATTTGAAGCTATGGTGAAGAATCGATTATTGAGGTGTTCGTTGCGAGCACCCTTTCTATCGATCCTTTTCCATAGGTTCAAATGGCAGATTATTCGATATATCGCAAAGCACGCCACGCTACTGGTAACTGTGCGAAAACGAAGAGAAGAAAAAGCTCACAAGTCGTCCGGGAAGCTCCTCGTCCGATGGTTGGAGGTAATTGTAACCGGTGGGGACTTGGTTTCGGCGGTGAGGAGGGGGCTTCGAGGGGAGGAGGGGGCTTCGAGGGGTGGAGGGAGGAGGGATGAAGATGCGGATGATAGAGGATCCACGGAGGACTCAAGCGTGTGCGTCGGAAGACGTTTAATTACGGAAAAGCGAAACAGCGATCAACCTCGTGCGAATAAATCATGTAAATCGTACACAACATTCGCCACTCGCCGTCCGCCGCACAGTGTACCCTTTCCCCGATGTTAACGCGGGTTCGTATTTCGGATCGTGGCTAGAGAACTTATATGTGGATCGCATTTAGCGAATCGGAACACTGAAAAAAAAAAACACATTGGATCTAGAGTCCAGACTCTTAAAAACGTTACAAGAAAAAGTACTCCTGATTCAACCAGAATCTAGCTTAAATCAAGAACCATAAGCCTCTTAATTTAAGCGGATTTCGTTTTGATTCGAGAAAAAATCTGATTGAATCAAGAGTATTTTTCCTTGTCAATGCTTTCGAGAGTCTGGACTCTAGATCCAATGTGTTTTTTTTTTCAGTGTTCCGATTCGCTAAATAAGATCCACATATAAGTTCTCTAGCCACGATCCGAAATACGAACCCGCGTTCACAGTTAGATTTTTTTCCAGTGAACCAGCGCAATTACAGTGTTTTAATAATGTTGCTTCTTCATAATTATCTAAAAAATATCTCTAAAGAGCAAATAATTTTGTCCCCTCCAAAACAATTGTAAATTTTAAAGGAAAATAATCCTGTAAATTTTAACTTTGTACGTATTTTGAGTATTTTTAAAAGGAAAGAAGATGTTGCAGGATTTTGAAAACGCTGTAATTGTGCTGGTTCCCTTTTGCTAAATGCTGTCCATGTGTAACCATATGGGAGATGATGGAAACGTCGCGGGTCGGTAATTTTGGAGGACTGGTCATGCCAAGCTCTTAGGGCAACCAACGTATGCACTCGAATTATCCAGAGTGATTAACCGAAACAATTTTTACGACCCGCGTTTGTAAAGCACGCGCTTGACTTAGTTTTTGCATAAATTTGCTCATATCTGCGGGAAGACGACCGTTCTCGGTCATCTTGGTTGTACATTGGAATCTGAAGTTTGCTCGGTAAGAGAAGGTGAATGGTTATATCCTTAGAATGTGGTACTACCCTAAATTGTTGGATGATATGGGCATTTCCAATTAATTGTGGTAGAACTGCAACTCAAGCTGGAGTGGTGCAGCAACATTTGAGTTAACTTAATTAATTGGGGTGCTACCACGATTAATTGGAAATGCCCATAGCATCCAACACTGAATTGGACGTATGTCTACCAAACAGACCTATGTGGAGGTGAGAAATATGAGGTGTGCTCTAGAGAGCTGCTTCAGGAGCAACGTAAAAGTGGGCGGGATTCCTTTTGAAGAATTGGAAAAGCGGGATATTACATTCTATACCGAGTGCATCATTCTTCTTATATTATTCCTTTCATAAAAATCATAGAGACTTGAACAGAAATACAGTGGCGGTACAGAAGGCGTCAGAATGGAGGCTAACACGATTATCTGCAGGACAAGATTTGTATGCACAGCGAGACACAGATCATCGACCAGATAATTAATGTTTTATAGAAGATATTTGGTGGCCCACCTGAAGAATTGAAGGCGATTTGAGAGCCCATGACTTCCACCCGTAGCCTCTTGGTGTCAACTATGCTTCTTTTTTATTTTCATTCAAAACACATTGTCTGCAGAATTTTGCATACAAATTTCTCGACTATATATTTCCTGACATTTTCTGACCAAAGGATCAATTCTGATAAAGTTAGTCGATATAGTAAAGAGTGTTGAATCGATATCCTCGTACCATTAATGATACTAGGGCGTGTTCGCCACTTGCTAAATGTTGAGGAAAATTAATATAATAGACCTAATTAATTTCTGAGAGCCTTATTTTTTTCAAACCATCAAAGGTTAAACAATTCTGAAATTTTATCCTGGAATAAAGAGGAACTTCCTTTTAAATTGACTCTCTAGAATCATGCTAACAAGCAATTTTTTACGATATTCATGCTTAACAAACTTACGAAGTACCCTCACGGAAAAATAGAGGTAGGGATTAAGTGCAAAATTGAATATTTCCGATTAATTGTGGTAGTACCCCAATAAATTAACTAACCCAAATGTGGTAGTATTAACCCGACTTGAGTCGCGGTACTACCAAAATTAATTGGAAATATCCATGCCATCCAACAAATTGGGGTAGAACGACAATTTTAGAGGATAACCCCTCATACTTTTTTCCCATGTTGCGGGAAACGCCATCAGTCCATAGATAGAGAAATACAAAATATAAAAACGTACCCGACATGCAACTACCATCAGATCTCTGATTGAACACATTGTGGGATCCAGCAAATGGGCAACATTGTCTTTCTTCCATTTAAGCATATGGAAATGTATCGATTCTTGAAGGGGCTGGGTGCTCCGGCAAGAATCGATTATTTAGCATAGGTTTAAATGGAGGGAATCCGGTGTGGCCACATTAAACACGGTACGATATGCTGAAAAACATCTTACCTGAAACAAAAGAAAAATAAAAAATGGCTATTATTAAGCTGACCCGTAATTGAAGTGGGCGGGGGGAGGGGGTATTACAGCCAGGAAAGTTTTAAAAGGTTAATATGAAACAATACACGTTCAAATACACATCTTTGAATGCAAGAATGAATCATTCTGAGCACCTGCCGTTCATCAACCATGCAAGTCACACGAAAAAGTTAAACGGGAATTTAGAAGCCCCCAAAAAATGAGGGAAAAGTTAATGTCGAGGGCCTTATTCTGCATTCTAGAGCCCTTACCGATTCTCAAAGACTCCGGACTAAGTCAATGCTTCAGTACAGATCGATATTCAGAGTTTCCATGATTTCGGTTCAATTTCAAATTTCCTGTCTTTTTCTGACTTTTTCCTAACTTTCCCTAATTTTAGAGGGAAATTTTCACTAAAATTTGCCGCAAAGCTGCCATGTACTAAACTTTCGACAAAACGTCCACTTTTATGCTAGAAATTCAAATTATGAGAGAAGACACTCAGAAGTTGTTCGGGTGCTCTCTAATGGACCACGTCAAGCAGAAAGGAGCCAAGCAACATCAACTATTGCCAATTTTCATTGGACGATTAAATTTTTTAAAGAGAACTTTTGTACAGATTTCTTTAAAAACGTTAAGGAATTTTCTATGACCTATGCAGAAAATTCACTGACATTTCCACAAAAATCCGCACAACCGTTTTCATGTGAAGAATTAAATTGCCCAATTAAATTTGCGGCAATAGCGGATGTGGCTTGGTTCCTTTCTGTTTAACGCGGTCCAAATGGCACCCACTGAAGTTGCCGAGCTGACAATTAACTCGGGAAATTCTCTGACTTTTCCCCCGAATTTCTAAACCTCTCCGGTTTTCCGGACCCTAGGAAGCCCTGGCCAACAACTGATAAAAACAGCATATTTTGCCACCTCGCACTCTCACTTTTCAATTTCTCTTGGTCTCAGGTTTCCCTCATTATTTTTGTACCGACTCCCTTGAAAATAATAATCGGCCGTTCACCTCCTGGTTTAGTCTCATCATTTCTTTGAAGACAATTCTAAGACCTTTCCCAACTTCATTTCGATACTTGCTCGACAAAAAGCCGCGACTAAACTTTGAGATATGTCCCGTCGTGAATGTAACTCAGTGATTTCCAGGTTTCAACTAAAAATTGAGTTATGAGCTTCAATTATACAGCACAGCTATGAGAACTCTTTGATGTGCTGCTAAGTAAAAACGCCGCATGAGCCTCCAGACGTTGCCATATTTCCTTCGATAAAAACTGAACTTACTGGGAAAATTCTGGGTTTATAGTTTCAAAATTTTCAGACGATTATGTTCAGAATTTAATCTAAAACATCTGAAAATTTCAAGGCAAAATATACACAACTTTCCTTAGAAATAAATCTCCGGTCGGAGAAAATTTGACAACGTCTGAAGGCTCATACGGCGTTTTTCCTTGCCACGGCAGTGCAGGTGTGTATTAATTGTCATTGAATCAATACGTTTTCCCAATTTTGGTTCGTTAAGAAATAATCTTCAATGCACGCGTTTATTTCAGTTGTCTTTAACTGAAAATTATAGACATTACTTTGAACTTGGCTGTCCCCGGATTTTCTAGGCAAGATAAACAAAAAGGGACGAGCCAAAGACTCATTTATAATTGTTAGAAATTGAAGAGGACATTGGCTGAAACGATAAATTGTGGGGGTGAAATTCGGAACAACGTATTTTAACTTTTTTGGAACAACTTTTTTTAAAGGTTGCCACTTTTTGCATCAAATGAGAAAAAAACATCAGTGAAATTTTACCCTATGTTGATTTTTCCATTAGCGAAAAGTTCAAACTCACTAGCTCAAAAGACGGATCGATAAGGGTCATTTCTGGGCCCATCTTAGCTGAATTTCCTTCATTCTACGATTTCTCGCTTCTAGGGGAAGGACTAGTTTGTACGGAATGCAGCATGGTTTGGTTGTTTTTGACGTGGTGTCAGGCCTAGTATGGGCCTTAACTTGGTTTGGAGGCCTATTTTGGCGAAAAATGCTGATTATTTGGCGTTCGAACGCGAATCCGCAAACTCCAATTTTTCGATAGAGTCGGCCTTCAGACTCGGGTTCAGCACGGAGAAAAAAAACTCGTGCGTGGGACCCGAAGTTTAGGTCATATGGATCTCTGAAGTTTTCAGATTGAGCATCTGAACACTTTAGGTGTAGCTGCCGAAGTTCGGATCATACATCCGAAACTTCAGTTCTTACATCTGAAGTACTTCAGATGTGAGAACCGAAGTACTTCGGATGTGAGAACCGAAGTACTTCAGATGTAAGAACTGAAGTTTCAGATGTATGATCCGAACTTCGGCAGCTAGACCTAAAGTGTTCAGATGCTCAATCTGAAAACTTCAGAGATCCATATGATCTAAACTTCGGGTCCCACGCACGAGTTTTTTTTCTCCGTGAGGCTAGTATCATACCGTGCCAAAGAAAAACGCCGTATGAGCATTCAAGAATAGAAAAATTCCCTCCGAAAAAAGGTTTATTTTTGAGAGACAAGGTGGAGAAATATGGTGCTGGGTCCACACCATTTCGGGGGGAAATCAAAGCCATTTTTGGCTTTCCATAAATGTTGGAAAACAACTGAACGTTATTCCTTGGAAACTTCGATGATTTTTTATCTCTATATGAAGTATATTCTGTGAAAATTTCAGGACATTATGTTGGTTTGGTCTCTATTTAAGAATTAAAATAATAGCGTAGATTTTGAAACACTGCGACCGAGATACGCATTTTCGCAGTTTCGCCATCGATATCTCGAAAGGATTTGGTATTTGCCTTACAGAGCGATGATCTTTACCTTGTCTCACGACTATTCTACCGACTGAATTCGAACAAAAACAAAACATCTCTCAATGATCCGAATGGGAATAAGTCAATACTATCGATCGATTGGTATCTAGGACTGCTGCGCCTGAATATGCATTCACTGAAAACATCCTCAAGGAGGTTTCAAGGGGCGTCTCGAAAGAGGCTGAGCCAAAGGTCACCCGCGGATTGTCCCACTTAGCGGCGGTTCTGATTGGCCATTAACATATTAATGGGAATCGCCATGAGTTATACTAGTTATAATGTAAGCAGACAGACAAATCACTCTCAGGAACCGCGCGGCCGGGACAAGTTCCCATCATTGCCACGTGGAGCGCTGCTCGAGCGAGGAAAATCGCTCGTCAATTGGAAGCACAGTAGCCACCAAACTGGTTTCGCTCCAGTCTGAAAATGGGCCGGAGAAGTGGGTCAGAAATTCGATGATCGACCGAAACATAGCGGTCGTTAACCTATTCACAACACTCCCGTCTAACGCAAAAACGCCGTAAACGCCATTTAACATTTTTTGGAAGCACTGTATCATAGCAGAAGAACTTGTGTACTTTGGGACGATGTTTTTACAGAATTCTTTCGCAAATACTATCATGAACTTGACATAAAAATTTGAGGTGCATGGGTAAAGCAGTTTTCATTTTATAAAGTTCCACAAATCGAGGGAAAATCTTGATGGATTTACGGCGTTCTTGCCTTGCACGGTAGAATATGCGCGTTGTGTTTACCGAGTGGTTGTGATGGGAAGTGTTCAGCAACCGTGCTTAAGGAATCGCACATTGCAATTGATTTTACGCGAAAAAAATTGATATTGCTGATTGAACAGTTTTGTGGTTAAAAGAAGTGTCCGACACGTTTCAATGTAGGTTTTACAATAAAAAAAATGCTAAATTAACCACCCTTGTGGTTAAGTTAGCTTTCTGCCATTGTAAAATGTACATTTGAAACATGTCGGACATATTTTTTAACAATTTAATTGTTAAATCAGCAATCCATATGTTTCCAGGTACGATGAACACCAAACACCATTTCCTCCACCCAAGTAGCAATTTTCAACGGAAGAAATCGCAATTTTATTACACTTCTTTACGATTTTTTGGCGGTAATTGCGCTAGGATCATTTACATTTGAGCAATTATCCTCGATCTTGTCGCAATTTTATCATTAAATCATATTTGATGAAATCGAAATTTTATCTCGATTCATCACGTTTTTGTGTTTGATAAAGTTGCAGTAAACTGACGTTGATAAAATTGCGGTACATTCTCCGCAGTTGAGTGGCGTGAATTGCCATATATCGATTGTTATGTCATTTACACCTACAGAAAAGGATCGATAGACAGGCTGTTCGCAGCGAACACCTTAATAATCGATTCTTTACCATAGGTTTAAATGGCATAACAATCGATTCACCGCAATGGAGATGTTGCATATTGGAGGAATTTGCGATTTGACTGTTGATTCTGATATAAAAGTTCGCGAGAAACACGATGGTGCCACTGGTTTTCTCTGTAATCAACTCCCAAGCTAAAAAAAAAGCTCTCAAGGTGAGGCCAAAATGGGGGGGATATCCCACGCTATCCTGAGAGTCCACCACTACATCAAGACAAACTCTCCATGCAAAGATAGGGAGCAAATACACTGAAAGGGCTGCAACTTTATTTGGTGACTTTAAAACTGAAAACACGGCAACCCTGCTAATGCATTTGCTCCCTATCTTTGCATGGAGAGTTTGTCTTGATGTAGTTTGATTAAAAAAAATTTAAAAAAAACTCCCCTTCCCCTCGCCCCACAAAAAATGTTTTCAACGTTAGAGGAAATTTTGAAATGTTCAAGGCGCTATTCAAGGTAGCCCCTTCCGAAGCAGCGCGACGCAACCCGGGCGACACAGCGCGCGACTGCAATCCTGGATTCACACGCGACCTCCGACGTCTCCGCATCTGAGAGCCGGGCTCCAGCGTTGCCAAATCGCCCACTCGAACAATTTCGCCTCGGCCGCGAAAGTGAGGGACTTCCCAACGGCGCATCGGCCCTTGCGGAATGTGGTCTAGAATATCTATCCGAAAGGTCAGTGACTCAACCAGGTGGCTCTGGGAGCCAGGGAGGAAGGGGGTGGGTGGGAGTAGACGAAAATTAATAGAAGATAATCGAGGGGGAAAAGTGCATTATTCATGTTAGTTTGCATCGGGATCGCGGGCTCGTGGGCGGAGGGGGGGGGGCTGGGAACAGGAGCTCTGACAGGACATGTGTAATTAATCGCAGATAATCCATAGAATACTTAAGCCGCTCTCCATACGGCGTGTTCCATTTGTATTCACGGTTCATAAGACCGTATTCATAGGCATCGTCGTTCCTTGAACACCTCCTTTCCATGCTCCCGTCCTAAGCTGTCGTGCTAAAGAAGAACGCCGTATGAACATTCGAGAGTTGCCAAATTGCCTTCGATAAAATGTTTATTTTTGAGGAAAATTATGAATATTTTTCCTTGAAATTTTCAGACGTTTTAGATCAAATCACAAACGAAATTTTCTGAGAAATTGATTGACAAATATTCAAAAATTTTCCTGAAAATTAGTGATTTGCCAGGAGGATTTGGCAACGCCTGAGGGCTCATACGGCGTTTTTCCTTAGCACGATAGTAAGGAAAGACGCCGTGCGAGCCTCCAGGCGTTGCTAGATTTCCCCTGGCAAACCACTCATTTTCAGGAAAATTTTTAAATGTTTGTCTACCGATTTCTCGGATATTTTGGTTTGTAATTTAATCTAAAACTTCTGAAAATTTCGAGGAAAAATATTCATAATTTTCTTCAGAAATAAACATTTTATCGAAGGAAATTTGGCAACTCTCGAATGTACATACGGTGTTATTCCTTAGCAAGGCAGCATGTGGAGGCTGCATATCGACGGTGTAAGGCCGCAGCCACGTATCTCGGTTTGCGAGATCGCAAACTTCCTGTCACACTTTATTTTTTAAGTGAAAAACTACTCGACGGCAATTTTTAAAAACTGCCGTGATTAATCTTCTCAGTGCCAAGAAAATGGAGATGTTGCATGTGTGAGGAATTTGTGATTTGACTGCTGATTCATATGTAAAAGTTCGCGAGAAACACGACGGTGCCACTGGTTTTCTCTGAAATCAACTCAAAAGCTCAAAAAAACCTCTCAAGTTGAGGCCAAAATGGAGGGGATGGAGGAATGGACTAGGATGCTACGCAACATCCAATACGACCGACGCCACCCCCCTGAAACACAAATGACGAGACGGGATTTTATCAACTGGCGTGTTCATATTCAAATTTTCCTAGCGTTGAGAAGGGCCATGATTCTTCATGTTTTGCGCGAGGAGGCGTCCGCCACGTAATACATTGGATAGCATGTAGCATCCTAATGCGCGAGGGTTGGATGATGTCACTCTTCTTACGAAACGATTTCCTCTGCCGTATAGTATCGTTTTCGAGACGGAGAGCTTAAAAAACCCATATTTCTCACTACGCGGAGATTGTGAAAGTAGGAGTGTGTTTCAGACTCTTTTGATGCGCTCATTGTGATTTTTGAGCCATTTTCCCAAAGATACGACTCTTCATTTTACTATGGCTGAAGTTTGTATCCATCGGGGAAGGTGTATCCCCATCAACATGTTTTTGATAAACAAGATAAACAAGCTGGAAACTCCCAAAATGCAACGATGGATAAACGATGGTCTCGAGTTCATAGCAAGCAGGGCAATTGTGATATCATCATTTTGACAGCTGAGATCGCTTGCTGCATACCTCCTCGTATAAAGGCGAACTGGTTTGATAATTCACCTAAGTTAGCTAACTCACCGACTGCGTTTCTATCATCTTCCGGATGCTGATTGTTGGAATTAATAGATAAAGCGATCACTGGAAAAGAAACATTGGATCTAGAGTCCAGACTCTTGAAAACATTGACAAGAAAAATGACTATTGATTCAATCAGATTTAAGCTTAAATTAAAAGGAAATACGCTCAAATTAAGAGGCTGGGTTCTTGATTTAAGCTTAAATCTGATTGAATCAAGAGTAGTTTTTCTTGTCGATGTTTTTAAGAGTCTGGACTCAAGATCCAATGTGTTTTTTTTCCAGTGATAGACAAAAAAGACAAGGGGAAAATGTAGCGATCTCATTGGTGGAGGCGGGAGATTGTTATGAACTAAGGGGGAAAATGATGGACTGGGTATAGGGTTTCTCGCGGGTTCCCGGTAAATAGTCCATTATTCACCACCTTTTTCCATCGCAACCACCGGCTTCCATCAATAGGACCGCTCTATTTTATCACTGTCCTCTGTGTCCGTGTTGCATAGCAAAATGTTGAAGGCACTTAGGTTCCAATCGCTCTTTCCCTTGTATGCGACATTACGCGCATGTGCCGTGTCAAATTACCATGAATTTGTGGATGCCACTATTCGTACTATACGCTTGTCCTAATTGCATACCCAAAATATTGAAGGCGTTTTGGTTTCGTATCTGCTGTTGCATGCGTGACGCGGCCGGCACTGCGCGGTGCCTGCGAACTGCTTGATGCGACTATTCGTGCTTGAGGACTGTCCGAGTTGCATACACGAAATATTGAAGGCGCCCTAGGGACCCTATCGTTCAGAGTGAACATTACGTGTGGGACACTCGAAATTTAAATCAGAAATCTCCAATCCTTTGATTTCTACTGCACGCTGATTTTTGAAATCGTTAGACGAAGCAATGGACGAAGAAGACAGTGGGGGAAAATGAAACGCTCATAGTGGTTAAAATGGACATTAGTTGTAGACTAAGGAGGATAAAGGCAGCACTAACTAATACAGGGTCTCTCCAAGGTTGATGAGTCCATTCAATATCTGTATTGCTTACGGCAACCACCCCGCTTCCACCCATAGCATTGCTCCATCTTCTTTTTGTCCCTCTAGCCAATCGCTTCGTCTAAAACTCTCGAAAATCAGTCCGCAGGAGTAGCAAAAACTGATACAAGAATGTCAACTTCACTGGGAAAAAAAACACATTGTATCTAGAGTCCAGATTCTTGAAAACATTGACAGGAAAAAGGACTCTTGATTCAATCAGATTTAAGCTTAAATCTGATTTAATCGAGATCATTTTTTCTTGTCGATGTTTTTAAGAGTCTGGACTCTAGATCCAGTGTGTTTTTTTCCAGTGTTCTGTTCCTTACAATGAATCAGATTGGTTCATTCCGGCTGATGAAAATCCACAAAACATGTTGCCTGTATGTATCTGTTGTGTGCAACGGTCCGAGTTTGTGGGACACTCTGTGAACTTGTCGACGCCAACGCATTCGAATTCTCCAGCACCAACGACAATCTATGCCCGAGCTCTTTCGCACGGATTTTCACACAACTCACGCTGATTGCAAAGCGCATTACTCCTAACTAAGAAAAAACGGCATATAAGCCTTCGGACGCAGTCGAATTTCTCCTGTTAAACCGAGGGCTTTCGGGATACAATTTTTGGTCTTAAATTTTTTGAAGTTTTTTCGCAATCTTTTGCACCCTGATTTCCACCACCAAAATACAAAAAATCCCTGACCATCGGCAGTTTTGAGACAAAATAAAAATCCATATTTCTGTCATTTTTTTAATTCGAAAGTGAGAAAACCCTAGATCATCAGTCGTTTCTAGACTTAAAAAAAACTCCAATAATTTTCAAGACGGAAAATGAAGGTTCTATGATCATTGATCCCTTACAATGTGATACGTTTATGGAAGCCTTGCTGTAACTGGAGTTCATTTTGCAAGTAGGAACTGAAATTTCTAACCCATACGTGCTTTTGCACGTATCTACGTAAAAAACAGCTAATGGCAATTACAGTTTCTAAAAAGAGCTAAAAATTGGAGTTCCTACATGCAAAATGCGGTTCAACCGTCAAATGCTTGGTCCTGGGTCCATTTTTACCATTTCATCGCTGAATATTACTCAAAGTTTCAAAACTGTCCTTTTTATGATCCTTGGGCCTGAGATCGCCCTTGAAATTTCACGTAATTTTTCACTTAAAACTTCAAAAAGTTCCTGAAATTTCACAGAAAATTGCGTGAAATCTCATCCTCGATTATAATTTTTCACGAAATTTTCCATCTCAGCCTTTGGCAAAATTCGTACGTTGATGGGTCGTTTCTCTTCAAAACAACATATCACAAACCGTCGGGAGGCCTGGACCGAAACCCTTGATGATACAGGTCCTTTGGCCTGAGATCTATCTTGAAATTTCACCTAATTTTTCACTTAAAACTTCAAAAAATTCCTGAAATTCCACAGAAAATGCGTGAAATCTCATCCTTGACATTTCAAATTCTAATTTTTCGTGAAATTTTCCACCTCAGCCTTTGGCAACAATCGTACATTGATCCGGCGTTTCTCTTCAAAACACAATATTACAATTACACCGTCCGGAGGCCTTGACAGAAACCTTTGATGATACAGGTCCTTGAGCCTGAGATCGCCCTTGAAATTTCACGTAATTTTTCACTTAAAACTTCAAAAATTTCCTGAAATTTCACAGAAAATTGCGTGAAATCTCATCCTCGATTCTAATTTTTCATGAAATTTTCCATCTTAGCCTTTGGCAAAATTCGTACGTTGATGAGTCTTTTCTCTTCACAACAACATATCACAAACCGTCGGGAGGCCTGGACCGAAACCCTTCATGATACAGGCCCTTGAGCTTGAAATGTCCTTGAAATTTCACGTAATTTTACACTTGAAACTTCGAAAAGTTCCTGAAATTTCACAGAAAATTGCGTGAAATCTCATCCTCGGTCCTAACTTCTCGTGAAATTTTCCATCTCAGCCTTTGGCAACATTCATTCGTAAGTACATTGATACGTGGTTTCTCTTCAAAACAACATATTCCAATTACACCGTCGGGAAGCCTGGACCGAAATCCTTGATGATACAGGTCCTTTGGCCTGAGATCGCCCTTGGAATTTAACGTGATTCGTTTGAAAAATCAGAGAGTTCATTTGAAAAATCAAAGAGTTTCCGAAATTTCATGGCAAATGCGTGAAATCTCATCCTTGCATTTCAAATTCTAATATTTCGTGAAATTTTCCACCTCAGCCTTTGGCAACATTCGTACACCGATACGTCGTTCCTTTTCAAAACAACATATTCCAATTACACCGTCGGGAGGCCTGGACCGAAAGCTCACGCAAGAACGCGTAATATATGTAAATCTCCGGCGGGAAATGCGTGCCCCGCGCTTCCCCCCCTCCCCCTCCCCCGGCCCCGACATGACCTAGACATGCTATAATCGCGTGATAACGACCTTTGCCTGGCGGTGGGGCTATTTTTAAACGAGGCGGCGAGAAAATACCGATATTTAGCGTCGCCATCTATTTTTATCCCGGGCCAAAAATAGCCCGCGTATGCTAATCGCCCGGACCGGACCGGCTTGACATACTCGCGGCCATGCGCCCGGTGCAACAACCCCGTAAATCCGATCGGAAACCAGTTCGCGGATGCGCGCTTTCCGATCGCGTTAATCCGGACGGAAACCGCGTAAACCCGGCGGGAATCCGTACGGGGATACGCGGTTTTACGCGCGGGTAGTACGGGTAGTGGCCGCATCTTGGCCGCGGCTCCGAACCGGTGCAACAACCCCGCGAGTTGGATGAGAATTGTGCCGGCCGCAGTAAAAACCCCGTATAACCATTTTGTAATTTTTCAACCATCTATCGAAGTGATAAATTCCGGAAAAACAACCAATTTTCAACCTTTTATTTATTTATTTTTCTTTTTTTATTTGTCAACAAAACAGAGCTGCAACCGGTTACAATCATCAAAAATTTACAATCGGGTGTTCGTACCACCAAGGGAGGAGGGGTGACAAACAAAAGAAGGGCTGTGAGGGGTTGGATGATTGAAAAAATTGACAAAAGTCATATCAAAAGCCCTTTTATTTACGTAAATGACTCGTTCGTACGTACTTTTGGAAATCCTGAGAGAAATTTTGAGTACAAATCCATGGCTCCATTTCGTAATTGTTTGGTCCGTTTCTTGGGGGAAAATGTTCCATTCCGAGGAAACCAACTAATGGTGATCTTTCGATTTTTGGAAAAGATTTATATCGGAGTGTTTCGGCCATAACGTGCGTTAAAAAATAGAATAAAGCTGAAAACCTCAATACGGAGAGAAAAAGCTCATAGCCATGACCGCGCCGCGGTATCTGAGCTTGGTAGCAGGAAATTCAGGAGGCTGCACTGCACTGAGAATTGGCTTAACAAAGCCGAAACGCGTCTGCGGTTGCCTTACTTAGATAGCCTAACCAATAGATCTGGACAGCGGGATGATAATAGACATTGCTAGACAACGCGGTTAACAAAAAGACAAGGGGACGATGAAACTATCCCATTGACAAAAGCGGATGGTTTCAATGGATAAGGGCAGAAAATAATAGACTGAGTAACAGCAACGCACAAGACGCCATTTTGTTAGTTCATCATGTTCCTGGCTCCTCAATCTATGACATCCACCCGTTTCAACGAAAAGGATCGCTCCATTTTCTTTCATTCTATTTGTCTATAGAGTTGTCTATTTTCAATCCGACAATTCACACATCCCCACTGAGTATTTCTCCACGCATAAGCTGTTTTCAAACAACTGGGACTGCGGACTGATTGTTGAAATTGATAGACAAAGCGATAGACAAATAAGACACAAGGAGTACGGAGCTATCCTATTGGTTGAAATAGGTGGTTCTCACAAACTAAGGGGGTAAATGATGGATTAACTATCGGGCCAGCGGGCTGATTATTGGAATTGATAAACAAAGCAATAGACAAAGAAGACAAAAAGGAAATGGAGAGATCCCACTGGTGGAAGCAGATAGTTGCAATGGACAAAGGACGTAGGTTATAGACTAACTAACGGCAACCCACAAGAGACCCGACAGTTGGTCCATCATTTTCTCCCTTAGTCTATAAGAACTACCCTTTCAACCAACAGAATCGCTCTATACTCCTCGTGTCTTCTTTATCTATAGCTTTGTCTATCGATTTCAATAATCGGCCGGCTGTAGTGAGTTGCCGTTAGTTAGTCTATTACCTACCTCCTTTGTCCATTGCAACCACCCGCTTCCACCAGTGAGACCCCTCCATATCCCTTCCGTCTTTCTTATATATTGTTTTGTCTATCAATGTCAAGAATCAGGTTCCACTGTGATAGAGCAATATGTGTCGAGGACAAACGCAGAATTAGAACGTATTCTCAGCGTTTTTTATTCGAACGGGAGAACGGCTTAGCGGATGCGCGGTTTTACGCCGGGGGATTACTCGGGTCTCGGCCGAGTCTGATCCGGCGCAAGAACCGCGTAACTCGGATGCGAATCGCTATGCATATACGCGGTTTATCGGTTAAAGCTCACCGTCAGCATTCCGCATTCCGCGGTCCTGCTTTCTACGAAAGCTGCGACGTGAACCCAGATTTTGAACTTGGTTCGACGTCGTGATGGATACGTTGAACCGGCCGGCTGTGGCCCTTGAGCGGAGAAAAAAAGCTCCGCTGAAATATCGTTATCGAAACCTCGATCGATAAAGCCCTATACGAACAATGCTATTAATCGAACGATATCGATCATCGATAGCGATTCGAAAACCGAGGCGCCGGAGGCGAGTAGAAAGTTGGTGTGGTCCTCCGAAAGCGATTCGGGAAAGTTGAGCCAGCCGGAAGTTTCCGAAATTGGACCCTGTATATGTATGGCGCCGAATTTGAAAAAGGGCGAAAGGTGCCTGCAGATACGACACGGACAGGTGCATTTCTTTCTATAGTTCCATCAATTATTTGATTAACTTAAAACTTTTTTGAAAACCGATTATATAGCACTTACTTTTTTACTATGTTATTGCATATTGCACATGTTTTTAAAATTCTATATGCACTACACAAATCAAGTTTTAAGTTAATCAAATAATTTGTGTAGTGCCGATAAAATTTTAAAAAAATGTGCAATATGCAACAACATATAGTTTCATCGTCGATATACACGGGAAAAAACTTCGGATCTACGAATGGAAGGCTGACTCTCTTTTCCGCACAAAGTACATTCGCGGTAATTTTTCCGATTATCGTTGCCACGCCGAATCATTTTCGCGCAAATAATTTTCCGTAGTATGTGGCAACGTCGAGAAAATGTGAGGCGTATTTAAGGAAAACGAGTGAACAAGATTTGAAAAAATTATTTATACATTAAGAAGGAGTTGAAGTATAAGTGCGTGGATGAATATGGAAAATTCAGGGACGAAAATCTGGACCCTGACGATCCCTGTTGGGCTGCTGAGTAAGTTAAGAGATAACTTTTTCAATCTTTGTTCACTCATCTTTCTTAAATATGCCTCATATTTTTCTCGAGGTTCCCAAACACTACGAAAAATGATTTGTGCGATTAAATTGGGCAATTGGTTTTTTACAAGAGTAAATTTGTGCGGATTCCTATAAAAGTTTTAAGGGATTTGGCTTTCAGGACATTTTGTCAACGATTTTTTGTCCGCGCACCTTTTTTGTCCAGTAGTTTACGCCCACACGTAAAATGGATTGCATTTTGCAAAAGAACCACTAGCATTGCAATGTTGCTAAGATTATGCAACTTCTTTTGTCTTGGAGGAAAAACCCGATTATCTATTAATAGTTTCTATTTTACTCGCTAAAAACTGTAAATTTAAGACAAAAATTACCATCTAAATTTCATTGTTTTTCACGATTTCCGCAATTTCATTGCAAAAGATAAAATTGCAAAATCTTAGCATCATTGCAATGCTAGTGGTTCCTTTTTGCAAAATGCAATCCAAATAAGCAACAGTGACTCGGTCCAAGCGTTATATTTTAGTCCGTATGTAAAATTATATTGGAAATGAGAAATTGAGACAGAAGGAGGTGTTGTTATGGTTTCTCATTTTCTAAATGAAATGTTATTACTTTCTCCTTTTGAACCATCTTTTTAAATTATCATTGGTGAATATTTGGTTTTATTTCTATCCTTAAAATATTCGATGTACAATATACCTTATATATGTATAGGTACTTTTTTTATTTTTTTAATTAGCGGCTCTGGTGCTTGCACTAGAGCTGCTATTCCGGACAGTCCCAGCTGGGGAGTATCAATGGACCATGTTACATTGGAGAGACCGCGCGTTGGTTGATGGGAATCGGCGCCATTTTCGACTATGTACCTTGTCATGACTTTATTTTATTGTATATTGTTTTATTGTTAGCCAATGCTATGTTGTGTAGTGTATTTTTGGAATCATGGTGATACAGTCAATAATTCAAAACTTGTCTGTGCTTTAATCTCGTGATGGAAAAAATGTACTTTACGTTCAAAATTTGAAATTTTGAATTTTAAAGTTTTCGCGGTTTTTTTGGAAGAATGCAGTGGTTGGAGCTTCCTAGGCATATTACTCGATATCAGCTGATAGCAAACAAAGGTTACCAAGGAAACCGTAAACGTTTAACAACTATCGTGGCCATCGGGGCGATTCACTGTGCAACAAAAAAAAATGACAAAAATGTCTCCCGGACGAGATAAGGTGATCCTTATGTATTTTGAGGCGCTGAATCTGAATATGACCTCCGTTTTTACCCATCACCCTCCAGTTTTCCGGAAAAGTCGATTTTACCCGGAAAAATGGCCATTTTTGGGCATTTTTGGTGTTTTTGCGACTGTTACCCCCTGCAGAATGTAGGTAAAATTTTTCTCCGGTACGAGAAACGATTAATCCGATGTATTTTGAGCCGCTGAGTCCGAAAATGACCTCCGTTTTTTCCCATCACCCTCCAGTTTTCCGGAAAAGCGACTTTTCCCCCGGAAAATGAGCAAATTTGAAGTATATTTGTCATGCATGCAATTTATTAGTATAAATTTTTCTGGACCCGTGGTGCAGTCATTCTTATGTATTTTAAGCCGCTGAATCCGAATATGACCTCGGTTTTTTTCCATCACCCCCCAATTTTCCGGTAAAGTCGATTTTTCCGAGCCTAAATTTGTGTATAAACTTTCCCGGACTCAAAGGGGATCAAAAATATATTTTAAACGTGTCCGCGACGTGCGATACATCGATTCTTATGTATTTTGACTCGCTGAACCCGAATATGATCTTGGATTTTTCCGATCACCCACGATTTTCCCGGAAAATCGATTTTCCTTGGAAAACTACCTTTTTCGGTGTTTTTTGGACGATTTTCCTGTTGTGAGGAGTCTAAGAAATTTTCTGAGATCCTCTCTAGGTCTCTTCTGCTATATTAAGAGCAGTTGAATCCAAATTTGACCTCTATTCATCTCTGACAACCCCCCGTTTTCTAGAAAGTCCGATTTTTCAGGGAAAAAAGCTTTTCCGAACCGTCCCCACCTCCAGGGAAATTTGAAAATTTTTCCACACGTGTGATACATCGATTCTTATGTAATTTGAGCTGGAAAACCCGAATATGACCTCAGAAATTCGTTATCACCCACCATATTTACGAAAAACTCGATTTTCTGGGAAAATTTCGGAAATATACCAAAAAACACGTTCTCCAAGAAAAATCTACTTTTCCGACAAAATGGAGGGTGATGGGAAAAATTTGAGGTCATATTCTGATTTAGCATCTAAAACTACATAGGAATCCCCCCTTCACGGATCCAGGATAATTATTTAAATAAAGAATTGCATGCCTGACTAAAATAAGTCAATTTTACTCAGTCTCCCTGCAAAAAGTGTCTTTTTTACAAAACTGAGGGCTCATAGAAAAAAATAGAGGCCATTTCCGTACTCAGGGACTCACAATACCTAATGCACAATCTAATTTTTAGCTAAGAACAATCTTACGCACATTCCACAAGGAGCAACAGTCGCAAAAACACTGTAAATGGTCAAAAATACCCATTTTTCCCAGAAAATCGAGTTTTTCGTAAAAATGGTGGGTGATAACGAATTTCTGAGGTCATATTCGGGTTTTCCAGCTCAAATTACATAAGAATCGATGTATCACACGTGTGGAAAAATTTTCAAATTTCCCTGGAGGTGGGGACGGTTCGGAAAAGCTTTTTTCCCTGAAAAATCGGACTTTCTAGAAAACGGGGGGTTGTCAGAGATGAATAGAGGTCAAATTTGGATTCAGCTGCTCTTAATATAGCAGAAGAGACCTAGAGAGGATCTCAGAAAATTTCTTAGACTCCTCACAACAGGAAAATCGTCCAAAAAACACCGAAAAAGGTAGTTTTCCAAGGAAAATCGATTTTCCGGGAAAATCGTGGGTGATCGGAAAAATCCAAGATCATATTCGGGTTCAGCGAGTCAAAATACATAAGAATCGATGTATCGCACGTCGCGGACACGTTTAAAATATATTTTTGATCCCCTTTGAGTCCGGGAAAGTTTATACACAAATTTAGGCTCGGAAAAATCGACTTTACCGGAAAATTGGGGGGTGATGGAAAAAAACCGAGGTCATATTCGGATTCAGCGGCTTAAAATACATAAGAATGACTGCACCACGGGTCCAGAAAAATTTATACTAATAAATTGCATGCATGACAAATATACTTCAAATTTGCTCATTTTCCGGGGGAAAAGTCGCTTTTCCGGAAAACTGGAGGGTGATGGGAAAAAACGGAGGTCATTTTCGGACTCAGCGGCTCAAAATACATCGGGTTAATCGTTTCTCGTACCGGAGAAAAATTTTACCTACATTCTGCAGGGGGTAACAGTCGCAAAAACACCAAAAATGCCCAAAAATGGCCATTTTTCCGGGTAAAATCGACTTTTCCGGAAAACTGGAGGGTGATGGGTAAAAACGGAGGTCATATTCGGATTCAGCGCCTCAAAATACATAAGGATCACCTTATCTCGTCCGAGAGACATTTTTGTCATTTTTTTTTGTTGCACAGTGAAATGACATCGACTCTATGTCGCCGCTTACGACAGGACATTGCCCTATCTTATCCGTGTAATATATCGCAATTCGATATTGTTTTGATTTTTAAATGGAGCAATTGCGGCCTCCAAAGAGCCTTCAAAATTAAAAGTATACAACAAGTGATAGTGCCATGCATTCTGCATATCAAGGGACAATACACATTTATACACCGGCTTTGTAAATCTGCTAAGTTACAAAACATGAATCGACAGTTGTCGGATTGTACATCAATGACAAAATGTGTCTAGGCCCTCATTCTTGACTACAACTACCGTCGCCAGAGCCGCTTTCCGACGCGAATGCGTTGGAACTTACTGCTTGTTTTTTCTTTACGAGATTATTACTTCATTTTGAGAACATATTTTTAAAACGTGACAAATATTTGTAAAACCTTTTCCAAGTGACATTAATCTCAATGAGCCGCAGTTGTGCCGACAGAAACTGCAAAAATGAATTTAAGAGGGGGAAAAAAGCCAAGAAGCACGCTATCTTTAGTTTTAACCCATTTGTAAATCGATCTTTAAGAGTCAAATACGTCAAATTTTGAGCGTTTCGTTGCGTGTACACCTCGCTGCAGCACAATCAAAGCACAAAATATAAAAGAAAAAAATTAAAGTGCTTTGGAAATCATTCAATTTGACACGGAACCACTAATATTTAAAAAACACACATTATATTATTATTCTCCTTTGATAAATTGATAATATTATTTTCCCATCAATTTAAATCAGAATAATCAATGCAGAGTGTGCAAACATTTCAAAATCATGAGTTAAAAAACGCTGACTGTGCGAGTATAAACATTAAAGCCTAACAGGTCGGAGCGGCGTGCTGCCAGCGCGAGAGGCTCATTGGCGCCTACAAACCTAAGTGGATACTTCAAGCATTGTGCAATGCGTGAGGTATCCACTTAGGTTTGTAGGCGCCAGTGAGCCTCTCGCGCTGGCAGCACGCCCGCCCGCCGTGCGGCAGCGCCTGAAGCTACTATTTCACAACAGAGGTGTTGCACAGTATCAAGATACTTATCGTACACAGGAAAAATCTAAGATCCTTTAGCTGAGGCAAATATAGAGGTTTATCCTGTTCAGGTATTCCGATTTCCTTGCAAATTTCAGAGAAGTTTCTGCACATTTAAAAGCAAATGCCGTAAAATTTTCAAATGAATCCGCACAAATTTTCTCTTGTAAAAAACTAATTGCCCAATTTAATTTGGCAATAGCTCATGTGACTTGGTTCCTTTCTGCTGAACGCGATCCAATTTTCAGCATATCAGCCCGCTGAAGACGAGCCTTAGATCGAGTGAACTGACTTGCTGAATGGACCACTAGACAAGGTACGAATTTAAGCATTCTGATACATGTGTCCTAAGCAGAATTTTACGAAAAACATGATTTTTGAATCAAAAATGACTGTAATCAACTCCTTTGTAAGATATTAAAGTTTTAATTTTACAGTGGCGACGGGAAATTCGAATTGCCCGGTCACATAAAACTTAATACTCTACGTGAGTCAAAGCGCGCACTACAACGGTTTTGGCAGGCTGCTCAATTAAACATTGTTCATTTCCCAACCTTTATTATTCAAAGTGAACACAATTTGCGGAGACTATTCAGTTCAGAATTTGAATCGCGTTTAGCAGATAGGAGCCAAAGTCACATCAGCTACTGCCAACTTTAATTGTGCAATTTAATTTTTTACATGAAAACGTTGGTACGGGTTTTTGTGCAACTTTTAGTGAATTTTCTACCTGGTGCGGAGCAAATTCCTTAACATTTTCGAAGGAATCTGCACAAACATTCTCTTGTAAAAAATTAAATTGCCCAGTTAAATTTTGCAACAGCTGGTGAGGCTTGATTCCTTTTTGCTACACTCGGTTCATTTCTGAACTTCCATACCTTGGACACTCTCGTTAATTTTCCAGCATCAAACTTGTTACCCTTCCCCCCTCCTTATGTTAGCGTTTTCTGTGACAAAAACCCTCGAAGAAGCTGAAAAAAGGTTTTCTCGGAACGTACGAAAAAAAACCCGAGTGCGTCACGTACCCGGAAAACGCGAACGAGTTTTCCCGGAAAAATCTGAACGAGTTCCCTCAAGGGAATGCCGGAAAGCGGAGATGAAAATTGTTCTTATTTACGGACTTACGTCCTGAAACATTTATAAAGGTTACCGAACCGGAGGAGGGGGACCTGAGAGAGGAGAGCTTTGCTTCACAAAACGAACTGCGAGCCGATCTATCGATAACTCGTCGTCTCCCAGCGGCCTGATTATTGAAATTGATAGATAAAGCTATAGACAAAGGAGACATAGGGAGTATGGAGCGATCCTATTGGTTGAAATGGGTGGTTCCTATGGACGGAGGGGGTAAATGATGGACTAACTAAAGGGTCTCTCGTGGGTTGCCGTTAGTTAGTCTATTCCTTTCCACCTTTGTCCATTGCAACCACCCGCTTCCTCCAATAGGATCCCTCCAAATCCCTTTTGTCTTCTTTGTCTATTGCTTTGTCTATCAATTTCAATAATCGGCCTGCAGACGAAGAAACGTAACTCCATTTCAAGGTTGCCAAATTGACTTAAACAATTAAAAATGAGGGGCTCGGAGGACAAGGAGTATTAGTGCAGTTTTTGCTGCTTCAAGAAATGTGTGTTTGAAGTTCCGAAATCACATGGATCCTTATGGCGGCAAGACAGTTCAAACTGACTTCTTGATGCTGAAAAATTGAAATTTGGGAGCAAATTTTTCACAGAGTATGCGTTTAAACTAGTTTCATTTCATCATTAATATCTCAATTTTTTCAAAAACTGCTCTTATACGCCTTGTTCCTCACACCCCTGAAATGTACCTGTGCAATTTCCATCCAAAATTTTCTGATTTTTGCATGAAATCCGTGAGAGAGTCGGTGAAATTTACAAATAGAAATTCCCAAGATTTTCCTGGTTAATATGCAATTTACAGGGAGAAATTTGGCGACATTGAAATTGAGTTACGCTCTTTGGTGAGAGAAAAAACGAATTCTCCATCTTTAACATGCTCAATCATCTTCTCAACCGAAGTCATTCGACATCGATACAGATTTAACGATCCGCATTCTGAAATAATCTGAATACAGTTATTAATTTGAAAAAAGCCCTCGCTCTGGGCATGAATCAACCAGATCCGACGATCGGCGAGAGGTAAATACAAACTCATTAAGTCGGAGCCTTTGATATTCATTTTTCCCTCGATTCATACTTGATTGACATCTTGTTTACATCCGTCATTATCTCGTCTGGAGTTGTTCGTTCAATTTTTCTTACAAGTGTCTCGTCAGTTACGTAAATAAATCATCGCCTTTACATACATAACTTCCCCTTGGACTAAACTTGATGGAAAAAAATTAAAATTGGAAAAAAGTCTCTTGGATGAAAAGACTTCACTGGAAAAAAAAGTCTCTTGGATCTAGAAACCAGACTATTTTTTTAAATCTTTGACAGGGAGGTATTTGCGGCTAGTTACCCTCAAAAAACTAATTAACTAAGTATCGAACCAATTTTTCTCAAAAATGTGTCTTCACTGGAAAAAAAAATCTCTTGGATCTTGAGACCAGACTTTCAAAAGCTATGACATGAAAAAATGCTCTTGGCTCAATCAGATTTTAGCTTAATTCGAGAGCTTAAGGCTCTTCATTGAAGCGGAATTCCTATTGATTCAAGTAAAAATCTGATTGAATCAAGAGTATTTTGTCTTGTCAATTTTTTTAAGCCTGGACGCTGGATTCAAGAGACTTTTTTTTCCAGTAAAGACACATTGTGGAGAAAAAATTGGTTCGATACTTAGTTAATTAGTTTTTTGAGGGTAACTAGCAGCAAATACTTCCGTGTCAAAAATTTTAAAAAAAATATAACCTTAATTATAAAAATTGGGGTTGAACGATATCTTTAACATTGAGTTATGAGGGAAGAATGAAATTTCGAACTTTTTTTACTCTGTTAATTACTTCATGTAATCGCTATGACAATGATTTGGTTTAAAATTTTGGAATTTTTTTAGTCCCAAAAGGTTAAACACCCCTGCGTGCTGGGATTTGGTAATTACAATAATTCAATTGACCGCTGGACAAAGAACGAATTTAAGCATTCTGAAACGTACGTTTCCTCTTCCGTCAGTAGGAAAGAGATCAGTTTGAAAACAACGTACATATCCGGGCAATGTTAAACTGATGTCTTCGATCTGTTGTTGGAATCTAAGAATGCGTAAACTCATTCGACGTGGATTCTAGTTCCTTGATACACACTACGTCTGCCGTGCAACGCAAAAGTGCCGTAAACGCCAATTTACATTTTTTGGAAACAATGTATCATAGGAAAAAACTTGTGTACCTTGGGACAATGTTTCTACAGAATTCTTTCGCAAATCATCAAAAACTTAACCTGAAAATTTGAGGTGCATGGGTAAAACAGTTTTTATCTTATAAAGTGTTAAGTTCCACAAAACGAGGGAAAATCTTAATGGATTTCCGGCGTTCTTGCCTAGCATGGTAGACGTAGTGTCGAGCCGTACATTATACATCACACTTCAAACATCATACATTAACTGTACTCATGCAGAGGTAAACTTACCAGAGCAGGCTTAAAAACGGTCTTTGAATGATAAAACTCTTACCTGAAACCAGAGAAAATACAGTATAATTGATTATTCGCTGGTCTTTGTGCAGATAGGTGCATGCACGTATGCATGAGCTAGAAATTTTACTTCCTCATACTAAAATACAGTCCAATTATTCTAAGTCGCTAGACTCACCCTGCCAATGGAACGCGCTTGGCAATCTCATCGCCTCAACTTCTGATTTGGTCAGGCGGAAGAAAGCATCAAGGCTGCCTGTTGCCATTGACTTAGCGATTCGTGTCGACCATGTCTCTTGCAACAAATTGTAGCCTGACTGTTGATGTTTTGTGTTTGTCCGTAAGACAAGACAGGACAAAGGCGAAACAGACAGAGTTAAACATAGAAGCGTTTTAGGTGAAAACTCCGAATTCATATTTGATGCGACTTGGTGCGTTTTCATAAACTCGGTCCAAATGGACTACACTTCACGATTTGGAAAAAAAATTTCTGGCTCATCGGTAAAAACTCTCATCTGCATAGAGAAAACAATGTTACACACGTTGTTTCTAAACTACGACAGAAATTGTAGTCCCTAAATGCAGTCTAAATGAAATCATGCAGGTGGTTGGCTGTGCCGTTAGGGCGACCGAAGGTGGAAGCGTTATTCATCGGGCCCAATAATCGACTGGTTGTCCGCCTGCAGACTGATTATTGAGATTGATAGGCAAAGAGGATGAATGGAAAATGGAGCAATCCTACTAGTGGAGGCGTGTGGTTGTAATGGACAAAGGAAGCAAGTAATAGACTAACGGACCGAAACCCACGGAAGATCTTATAATTGTGGCCCCATAATCTTCAGCAACTATCCGTTTCAACCAATAGGATCCCTCCATTTTCCTCTTGTCTTCTTTGTCTATAGCTTCCTTGCAAGCATTGAGGATTCCTAGTTTAATGTTAGAGAGTCGCTCGCGTAACTTTCACTTCGAATGAGAGGCGCTAGGGCGCCTTCAATATTTAGTCCATGCAATCCGGACAGCCTTCAAGCCCAAATAGTTGCATCAATAGGACTGCATTTTGCAATTTGGAACTATAAATTCTGGCCCGGTTTAAAAACAACGTATGTGCCATTAGTTTCCCTATGCACATAAGTGTTTTTTTCAGATGAGCAAGAATTTAAAATTCCAAATTGCAAAATGCAGTCGAAAGTCCCTACCAATTCAGCAAGGCGTCGCGGCGGTTGCTTCGCACTAACATGCAACATCGGAAAAGAAACTAAAGCTCCTTCAATATTTTGGGTATGCAATTAGGACAAGCGTAAAGCACAAACAGTTGCATCCACAAATCTGTGGTAATTTGATGCTGCGCAGGGCGGTGCGAAATGTTCTCCTTACAAAAAATCGGGAAGATTTAAAAAGTTGAATTCTGCAACAGGCACCCAAGTAGCATTTTTCAACGGAAAAATCGCGAAATATTGCACCTTTATCGGCGATAGGATCGCTAGGATCATCAACATCTGAGCAATTATCCTCAATCTTATCCGGATAAAATCGCGATTTTATCGTCCGGCAATTTATCGCGATATTTTCGAGATAAGAATCGCGATGACATGGCAATTTAATCTCGATTTTATCGACGAAAATTGATCGCGATTTCCATCGAACCAAAAATTGCGATGTGTAGCGATTTGATCGCCATAAATCGCAATTTTAATGCGATGATATCTCGATATATTGCCACCGATATGATCGCGATAACCAACCGATAAAATCGCTATGTATCGCGATCACTACTACTAGCTACGGCCCATTGAAGCAGAATCATATCAGAATGCTTCAATGGAGATGTTGCATGTGTGAGAAATTTGCGATTTGACTGTTGATTCTTACGTAAAAGTTCACGGGAAACGCGATGGTGCCACTGATTTTCTCTGAAATAAACTCCCAAACTCAAAAAAAAGCTCTCAAGTTGAGGCCAAAATGGAGGGGATATTCCACGCTATCCTGAGAGTCCACCTCTACATCCAAACAAACTCTCCATGCAAAGATAGGGAGCAACTGCCACTTTATTTGGGGACTCTAAAACTGAAAACACGGCAACCCTGCTAATGTATTTGCTCCCTATCTTTACATGGAGAGTTTGTCTTGATGTAGAGGTGGACCCTCAGGATAGCGTGGTATATCCCCTCCTCCATTTTGGCCTCAACTGGAGAGCTTTTTTTGAGCTTGGGAGTCGATATCAGAGAAAACTAGTGGCACCATTGTGTTTCTCGCGCACTTTCACACAAGAATCAACATCAAATCGCAAATTCCTCACACATGCAACATCTCCATTGATGACTTATCTAGTGGTGTATTACTACACCCGATCGCACGATTCCGCCGCGCGGCCAATTTAGCGTCGCCATCGCCCTGTGAAAGCGCGGCTCAAGAAAGACTGTCCCCGGCCGGCGAGGTCTCTAATGACGGGCGAGTGCTCGGAACCTGGGGTCACCCGACAATTAATTCTGGTCATGGAAACCCGATGGAAACTCGCCGCGGCACGTCGAGAAAACACATGTCCCTCTCCCCCGCTGTCCTATGCAAAAACAACGGCTCTGTATAGGTGCCCAGTAGAGCCTTGCGCGGTTTTGCATGGTACCGGGCGTGAGGATGCACCTCTGCACTCTTGCCGATCGGTCGCGCATGCGCATCGATCAGCCAAGGCGCTCGTAACTTTCGCGGCCGATTGTAAATGAGAATGTGATTCGACGTCACAATTATGACGTCACTCGCGCCCGACGTGTCTATGGGATCGCTTTATACCGCAGATAGCCGAGACGATATATGTATGTAACAGAACCCGCACTGAGTGCAGAAGTTACTGATAGATTACAAAGATTGGAAGCGAGTCGAATGCATTTGTATTTTGCAGCGAAATCCTGCTTTCACTCCCCCGAAATTTGACATTTGCTCAGTTGCGAACGGTTTTTCAGAATGGACCACTAGACAAAGTACGAATTTAGGCAATCTGATACATGTTTCCTAACCAGAATTTCACGTAGAACACGATTCGCACAACGGTAATTACTGAAACCAACTCCTCAAGAAGATATTAACGTTTTTATTTTACATTGGTTACGAAGAATTAGAACTGCTCGCTCACAAGAAACTCAAAGCTCTACGTGGGTCAAATGCGCACTACAACGGTTTCAGCAAGCTTCTCAATCGAGCAATGTTCATTTCCCACCATGTGTTGTTCAAACTATTAGCAATGTGCTATAGCTGAGCCAAAGCATCAAGATAGAGGTTGCCAGATTTTTATATTGCAGAGACTGTCATGATAAACGTTCAGCGCGCGATGCGAATCACGTAGAGCATTGAGTTTTCATGAGCGGATGGTTTGAATTCACGCATCAAAGGTGATTGAATATCTTCGTAAGGAGTTGATTTTGGTCAAATTCGTTGTGCGCATCGTGTTCTACGTGAAATGGTTAAGAAGAATGTATCAGAATGCTGAAATTCGTACCTTGTCTAGTGGTCCATTGTGCGTAGGAGCTATCGCTTTATTTTGGCTTGGATAAGAACTGCCGAGAATTTTGGTTGAATCGATGCGACACAACGCAGCCAGTTCGATCACGCCGCAAATCGCTTCGCAGCTCGTGTTGCGGTTGAGATGAACACTATTCGAATCGTTTTCTGACGAGGTGGAAATTTCAATTATGGAGTGGATTTTAACTCCTCATTCGATCCCTGATGCCAGTATGAGACGTAGCGCGACTGCCTATCATGGAAGTGAGACGTCTATTCTTCTCGGTCGAAAATCAACATCATGTGCAAGATGAAATTGTCGGTCTATATGTATGCAGTTGTTTTGATGCTCACCGTGATCTCAGGAAATGTAAGTAACGTTGCGATAAAAAGTTTTCTGTTGCGCTGATTTATTTCCACCTTTAACAGGGTGTCTCCTGAATTTCATTTCAGATTATCCCTAATATTTTAAATGGAATTTCTTAGTTTCTGCCTGAGAATATTGGCAATAAAGAATTAGCAGGTGTCTGAAATTTAATGAATTCCGTGTTTGAATGGACGCAACCAAGTGAGCTGAACAAGAGGATACCCCTGGTTCATAAATTGAACAATTATTGGGCGTGCTATGACAAAATTATCTAATCTGCTAAAATACATGCGTTTAAATGGGAAATGTCGCCAGATGACGTCACTAGGCGGCGCATTTTCTCACTTTTAAATCTATTTTTATACTATATCCCGCGGCCGGAAAAAATTACGAAAAAATACTGCAAAATCAGCTCTTTAGGCACTTTCAGATGAAGAAATAAAAAATGTGCGTGCAAATTTGCCATTGTATGATTTAACCAACCGACATATTGCTGGTCAAGGAAAAATACCGCCCATCTGAAAACTGACGATTTTGTAGGACGAAGCTAAAACTCGGTCATTTGTGTAATTTTGAAGTTAGATTTGCTATTTTTTTAGTGCATTAGCATTTTAGCATTACAGTGTTATTGCAGCGCTCCTATACAAAATTGGACAAAAACTAATAACATCAGCTAGCGTACTACATCACTGTTGAACGTGGCAAAGCTGCTCACCCTTTTTTGCCTAAATTATTAGATAGGAGATATTCTTTCTTAGCCCTCGATATTCAATGAATTGAAGACAATGTTTCATTTTTACAAACGCTGAACTGCTTGTAGTTGAGAAGAGCTTGAATCAACCGGTATTACCTGATCCATCACCAATTTTCTTTAGAATCTACTAATTTTCAACGATTTTCAATGACGGTAGACACCCTTTTTAAGATATTCTTCTTTAGAAAGAACTTTTCTCTTCTCTGACATTTTACAAAAGTCCAATGGGACTCGGACTGCAGTTTGCAATGGGGAGCTATAAATTCTAACTCTTCTGAAAAAACACTTATGTGCCTAGGGAAACTAATGGCACAAACATTGTTTTTAAACCGCGGGCCGGAATTCATAGTTCTTAATGGAGATGTTGCATGTATGAGGAATTTGCGATTTGACTGTTGATTTTGATGTAGAAGTTCGCGAGAGTTGATTTCAGAGAAATCCAGTGGCATCATCGTGTTTCTCGCGAACTTTTACGTATGAAACTATAGACAAATCGCAAAGTCCTCACACATACAACATCTCCATTGCAAAGTGTAGTCCATTTAATAAAATCATTCCGACAAGTTTCGATCTATTCTTGTGCCTAGATCCGGGCCGAGGAAGGCGAAGATTGCCATCCTGATTTTCCGGAGTGCGTGCAAAGCGTATTCAGATGCTCACGGAGCTGCTTGCCACAGGAAAACACACACATAACATACGAACATGAATTGGTTCTGCGCTACAGAGAATGCCACAAGCAATGTCAAGAGACCTACGACCTACTCCACATGACTCCTGAAGATTGGGCTAAATACACTGAGGCAGAAATGGGGACTTAAAGAAATTGGGATCTCCCAGCTCTCGTGCTAAGGAAAAACGCCGTGCGAACTTTTATCGCCAAATTTCCTTCAACAAATCACAAATTTCGGGCTTACTTGTAAATATTTTTTTTCTTCTAACTTTTCGGAGAATTTTGTTGTGCACTGGAAAAAAAACACATTGGATCTAGAGTCCAGAAGAGAGTTGCCTAAGAAGGTGCTAGATTGGGTTCCTCCTGGGAGAAGACGTAGGGGACGCCCAGCAAAATCGTGGATTGGTGGCATTCAAGATGAAATCACAAGATGCCATCTACCAGATGACCTCTGGATCGATAGGCAAGGATGGCGATTAGGTGTCGCAGAGCGCCCGAGCGCGCTGTAAAGCGACTGGAATGTATGTATGTATCTAGAGTCCAGACTCTTAAAAACATCGACAAGAAAAAGTACTCTTGATTCAATCAGAATCTAGCTTAAATCGAGGACCAAGTCTCTTAATTTAAGCGGATTTCGTTTTGATTCAAGCAAAAATCCGATTGAATCAAGAGTATTTTTTCTTGTCAATGTTTTCAAGAGTCTGGACTCTAGATTCAAAGTGTTGCTTTTTCCAGTGTGGTTCATTCGGTTATGATAGCTTAAAAAACATAACAGGTGTGACTATTTCTTCTATTAGATCAAAACACTCTTAATACTTAATAAACTTAAGAGTAACTTAAACTTAAACTCTAACTTAACTCTTAATACTTAATACTCTTAATAAACTTAAGAGTGTTTTGATCTAATAGCTTGTTATCAATTTATACCATCAATGAAATCTGTTACCTTGTTTGAAATTAAATTATGGCCTTCGTGATATCGATTTTGTGACCCTGACGACGAAGCGTTTGCTTCGAAAAGCTTCGGTCTAAGTTTGTTAATAAAATGTAAGTTTTTTAAAGAAAATTTTACATTATTTTTAGCACTCAGCTACACTCCAAACACCAATATATTCAGTGCTTTCAGACATTGTATTACAATGTTCGCTGATTTTGGGATAATTTCACTCCAAAATTTTAACATCGAGAATTTTTCACGCATTGCGAACTGCGAAGCTTGATTACGTAACAGCGTGATCCTGGAGCCAGCGGCGAGAAGTTGGCAACGGCTTGGTCAGGATGAATTAAAACTCAATACGCAATTTTTAGTTGGATAACCTTGCCCTCCACCACGGCGCGGCGGCGGTCGTCGGACAAACATAAAATCTAACCTTTGGCGTCCTGGAGCCCGGAGCCAGCCGGCTCCTCTTCGCACGAACATGCTCGATCGCTCGCGGCCGGTCGCTCAGCCTCGCCACGCGTCCGACATCCAGCCAAAACCGCGAATCATCGCCAATGTTTTCTATTTTTATTCAAACAAACGTCCATTGAATATTTCTATCAAGCGAACACTGGAAAAGAAAACACATTGGATCTAGAGTCCAGACTCTTGAAAACATTGACAAGAAAAAGGACTCTTGATTTAATCAGATTTAAGCTTAAATTAAAAGGAGATCCGCTCAAATTAAGAGGCTTGGTTCTTGATTTAAGCAAAAATCCGATCGAATCGAGAGTATTTTTTCTTGTCGATGTTTTTAAGAGTCTGGACTCTAGATCCAATGTGTTTTTTTTTTTTTTTTTCCCCCAGTGATTCTCTTTTGGACCGACATGATATAAAGCATCCTGGGGTGTCTACCAATTAAAAAAAAAATTCCTGACATTTTCCTGATTTCCCTGACAAAAACGACCAAAAACCGGGAAAAATTCAAATTTCTCTGATAGACGGAAAAAATGACTCCCTGGCATTGAGGAGAAAAATCCTAAGTTTTCGACACATTTTTATCCAAACAAACGTCCATTGAATATTTCTATAGAGCAAATCTCTCTTGGACCAACATGATATAAAGCACCCCAGGGTGTCTAGCAATTTAAAAATTCTAGACATTTTTCTGATTTCCCTGACAAAACCGGCCAAAAAACTGGGGGAAAATTCAAATTTCTCTGACAGACGGAAAAAATAATTCCCTGAACTTCCCTGACAAACAAGGAAAAATTCCGAATTTTTCGACGCACTTAAACTAATTAGATATATACGAGAATTTTTTTTTTCATGTTTTAAAAATATAATGTAATAAATGGAGCAAAATACATGACACCTAAACTTATGCGAGATATTTTTGCCTCATTCTTAAAATTTAAAAGACATTAGCAGGGATTCTGGTAGAAATTTTGGTAGAAATGTCCGGAAGAGTAAAATTCGCTAAAGTATTCTCGAACAATCCGTGTTTTTCTAGTTCCCTAACGTTTCCCTGAAACGAGAAACGCTGGCAAAATGAAACTCCCTGGCATGCCAAATTTTTGCAGATTCCCTGAGGTTTCCCCTGATTTCCCTGATATCCAAAAAAATGCCCTGACATTTCCTGGTTCTCTCGGATTTCCCGGTCGCTAGACACGCTAAAATTGCCTTCAGAGGACGATTTTGTCATCAGAGGACGGATGGACCGCGTTAAGCAGAAAGGAACCAAGTTACATCAGCTATACTGCCAACTTTAATTCGGCAATTTAATTTTTTACATGAAAACAGATGTGCGGATTTTTATGCAAATTTCAGCGAATTTTCTGCAAAATGCGACGCAAATTCCTTAAAATTCTCAAACGAATCCGCACAAACGTTCTCTTGTAAACATTACATTGCCCGGTTAAAATGAGCAAAAGCTGATGTGGCTTGGTTCCTTTCTGCTAAACGTGGTCAATTTTTTATTCGTATGTAATTCGTATTATGAGTACTATAACTCGCCGAAAGTAGTAAAATTGCAAAGAAATTTGACATTTTCTGCTTTTCTGACTTATATCCTAAAATTCTGGTTTGAGGTTATGTTCTATTGCTTTGAGAGAAACGATACATCGAACTTCTATCGAATACGCCCATAATACTAACGCGCGTCCCTTCGTAGCCCACCCATACTGACGCACTAGGGCAAAACGCCGTATGAACCCTCAGGTGTTGCCACATTTCCTTCGATAAAACGCGAATTGGCTAGTAAACTCATGAATATATTTCTTCCAATTTTTCAAGTAATTATGTTCCCGCTTTAACCTAAAGCTCCTGATAATTTCAAGGAAAAATATTCATAACTTTCCTCAAAAACAAACCTTGTATTGAAGGAAATTTGGGAACTCTCGAATGTTTGTACGGCGTTCATCCTTAGGACGGCAACATAGATTGATTTTACAGAAATGAGACCTTGAATAGAATTTCAAATAGGGTACAATCCCGATAACAGCTCAATTATTCAACATGAAAATATAGGGAAAACATTTGTCCTTGCTGTAACTTTTCGAGTGCTTAACAAACCTCCACAGAAGTTTATTTTGCAGGTTTTAGCTGCGGCTGATAAGATATTCAAGGTAGCTCGGTTGACTTAAATAAGAATTGAATATCATTCGAAGATAAGTTACGATCGTGAAAATCTTGCGAAGTAGGTGTTTTTACCGCTTAAAATTTATTGGTTTCTGCGAGGGAAATTAACGTGGTAAGCGATTAAAACTATATTTTTATTCCAGGAAATCAAATCGAAAGCCGAAGTATCAGGATGGAAAATTCCATGTAAAAGAACACGAATAGAATATCTATTATTAACTGATTTGTTCTATCTTTTGTTTTGCAGTACGGCAAGGCGTGATATTCGCTTCCAAATTATGCATGTGTGTTCTCTTTTATATTTCCTCCACGTTGGTCTGATCTTCCTTAGTCTACAAACCAATCAGATTTTCGCGCAATCTCCGGAGACCAAATGGGAGTCTTTAACTTCAATCGCTTTCAACGCATGTCGAAGCATAGTCGACGAATCGAAACAAGAATTATTTTACATTTACGAGGACGGTTTGCATTCCGAACCCTCTTTCGAGCACTTTAATCAACGCTTGCATGAGGCTTCCATTAAAACCGTTTTGATATCCCACCACAGTCACTTGACAAACGCTGTCAATACCGATCATGGCAAGAATATAATGTTCCTCCTCAAAGATATGAGAGAGCTGATGAGCTTAATTTTTTACACAATCACATACTCAGGAAGCTCAGTCGTAAACAGCGAAAACACGATCAATCTCGAATACTATGAAATCAGAAAGGAACATCAGTCGAAGGGTATATTACCTCCGTATTGCGTGACAGTGGATGGACGTTCTCTTTGGACGCAAGGGGAAGAAACATGCAGTAATGAGTTGAGACTATCATCAGCCGAATTGGAGCCAAACTCGATTCTGAGCGATCGAGTATTTAATGCAACACGACGTTTATACATCAATAAAATTTGGAATTCTAAGAATTATCTTATTTTCATCTTAAAAAATTTCGATGAATTTTACAGCCATCCGACTTACACAAAAGTATTAAAAACAGAGAATTCTATAATAGGGAATGGACTGAAAAAGTACACTGTGGATACAGACCTGGTCGCCCGCTTGATGTTCTGTTTCAAATTCTTTTGGCGCTTCTTCAGAGGAATAAGATCAGTCATTTGCCACTCGCATGGTTGTGAAAGATATAATCCCTTCATGGAAAAACTTGTCTCCACTGAGGGTGATGCCGATCAAAATTTCTTCGTCTTCTCTTGGAGGGATATGCACAGGAAATCAATCAGCACATTCTACTCCGACACTCATGAATATAAGTTTCCACCTTCGTCCGCGAGCTTTTGGATTGCATCGTACGAGGCAGTATTGAATGACTTCGAACGTGCAGTAAATTGCACATTGACGTACCCATATTCGAAATACATGGCAGACCAATTCAACAGTTACGGTCCTGAAGCAGGCTTAAAATTCGACATAGACTTGCAGCCGTTTGGGTTTGGACTAAATGTAGAAGGAGCAAATTACTCCAAGTATGATTTTTCAGTCAGCGTTGATACGAGATCTCTGTGCTTTGCAACTCCACATAGTGGTTTTATGTCACAAGGTCTGGTGATTTTCAAAAGCTTTTCGCCACTTGTATGGACACTCATTGTGATCACGATTGTTTGTTTCTGGATCGTTCTGGGCACTTTCCATTATCTTCAATGCAGAGTATTCTACTTCTTCTACCCAGACGCAGAAGTTGAATTTTACAGGAACTCATCCCCTCTGTTAACTGTTTACGCGTACTTCATGTGTGGTAGCCCAGCAAACCTGCGCCTGGGCCATCTTTTGACTGGAAAAGCCCTCTTCGTAATTTTCAGTTTTTCTACAATCATTTTAACGAATGCTTTTTTGGGTTGCATGACAACGCTTCTTAGCAAGAGAGTTCAGTATCCGGAAATTGATTCATTGAAAGCCTTGGAAGAATCAGAACTGCTCATTCAAATAGCTTTTGATGATGTTGAATTGGAACAGGAAATGTTGTATCAGCAAAATCAATCTGAAGTGCTAAGTTCCAAATTGGTGAGTAATCTGTACGAATACTCTGTGGCCGCATTCTTTGGAGAATTCGCTCTTGATTACCTTAGTTTCTCTAAGAATAATGAGTCATCCGCAGATTCTAATTTTATTAAAAATCACATGCTGGAGATTAGAAAGAATATCCTTTCGATGGCTGTGATGGATGCTGCAATGATCAGTGTACCATTCTCTTCCATCCGTAAAGAGAATGTTCATATAGATCATGGATTTGAAGTTGATACTGATCTAGCATCTGATGCAAGAGTGCCTGATTACGTATCCGGTAATGATTCCTTTCCTTAAAAACTCTTTTCTTTATGATAAATTGAATCGAATAATTTATCAAAATCTAGAAACTGGGCACACGAGAAGAATGGCAGAGAAAAATGAGGCCTACGCACTGGCAATTCCATCGGAGGGAACAGATGCCGAAGATGCTGAGCCGAAGCCATACGATCTAAACGATTTGCAGTCAGCTTTCATAGGGCTCATCATAGGTTTATTTGCGAGTTTCCTCACTTTTGTAGGAGAACTATTAGCTGATTTGTATCCAAACTCAGGCGTCATCAAAATTTTGAAAACTTTGAAAGTTTTCTGTTCACGCAAGTTGAGAATGGACAAAGTGCTACCAAAGCTATAATCATCCATGTGAAGAATAAACAAGAGGTTGATTCCAACGTGTGGACGTTGGAGAGCGTTCACCGGACCCACTCGTGAATGTTAGTACTTATTTGTTATCCTATAACCCCTGTTGTCCATACGACACAATACTTTTCCGGGCTCATGTCAATGTGTAGTTACGCCCTTATATCAGCCAAGCGACGATTTGTCCTCCACCGAGGACAACGTCGTCTTCCGAGGACAGAACGATAATTGATTTTTACTAAGGATGCGGAATTAAAAGAGTGCAGAGTCATTTTCCAAATTTCCTGCGGGCTACTCATTGGCATTGATAGACAACGCTACCAAAAAAGGAGGCAAAAGAAAACAAGAGAGATTCTATTGGTGGAAACAGATGGTCGCGACGGACAAAGGAGGTAAGTAATAGACTGTCTAAAGGCAATCGATGAGAGACCCTACACTTCTACAGTTAGTCCATCATTTCCCCCTTCGTCTATAGGAATGGCCCGTTTCTACCTATGCTATTGCAACCATTTCCCCCTTGTCTTCTTTGTCAATCGCTTTGTCTATCAATTTAAAAAAAAAAAAAAAAAAAAAAAAAAAAAAAAAAACCCTCAGTGGAATTCTTTTAAGCTTTGGGATTCCTGATTAAATTTTGAGAGCCGGGCACTTAACTTCTGATTTGATTAAATGGGTCGCTGGTGCACCTTCAATATTGTGTGTATGCAATCCGGTCAGTCTTCAAGCACGAACAGTTGCATTAAAAGATCCCTATTTATTTAGCAAGGCGCCACGCCGGTCGGTGGGTCGGTTGCGTCGCATTCGCACACGCAACAGCAAAAAGGAAAGTGCCTTCAAAATATTGGGTATGCAATTAGGACAAGCGAGGAGCACGAATAGTGGTATCAAGAAATCCATGTTTAATTTGACACGGCCGCGACGCACAGTGGATCGAGTCAATCATAAAGGTCACACGTGAAATGTTGGTCTAAAACTGCACATTTTGATGTTTATTTCGTCACTTTTTAAATTTTAAGGGGTGCTTCTGCGAGAAAATTTCACGAGGAAACCAATTCCACCACTTATAAAATCTCAACGTTTTGTATGAACGGAGTTATAAGCTTTAAGGTTTCCAAATTTTGTCCGACCTCTCCCATTGATCCGAGCCACACTGCGGTCGCGGCGTGCTTCTTTGCAAAAAAAAAGTGAACCTGCTTCTAACGGTGCATTTAAAACTCCGATTAAACCCATCACCCAGCGGAGAAAATTGAGTTAAAACTTCTAGAAAGCAATCAAAGGACATTGAACTTTTAACCAAACAAACTTGAAAAAAAGAGCCCTAGGGATAGTTCAATTTTGCAACCATGTGGAAACCCCGACAAGGAAAATTACGAGGGTATACGAGTATAATTGGACGTATTTCTATCAAACAGACCTATAAGGAGGTGAGAAATATGGGGTGTGCTCGTGGAAGCTGCATAAGAAACAATGTAAAAGTGGGCGTGATTCCTTTTGAAGAATTGGCAAAGCGGGATTTTACATTCTACCAAACAGACCTATGTGCAACTGAATGCGGAACTTATGAGCCGCGGGCATGGCAAGAGAGCCTTGTGGACAGGGCTCATGAGTTTATGCGGAGGCGGATGGACGGGGGCGGCGGAGGCGGATGGACGGGGGCGGCGGAGGCGGATGGACGGGGGCGGCGGAGGCGAGCGGCTTCGTTACCGCTGACGTCACTGGCGCTTTATTATTCTCATTCACTCTTACGGCCAGAGAACTAACGAGCACACCCCATATTTCTCACCTCCACATAGGTCTGTTTGGTAGAAATACGTCCAATTAGAAATCAAGGCAAAAAGATAAACTTTTCCAATTTGTGGGCAAGTTCAGGCCGCCTCCGTTCATCATATCAAGTTTACGCAGATTAATCCAGATTTCCAGGGGAGGAATGTCTAAAATATCCGATCCATTCAAGTTCAGGAGGGTCTAATATCGAGATCCATTGAAGGAGTTTCGGGCGAAACGGAAGCGAGCAATTGAGAAAACAAGAGATTTGTTCGTATGTTAACAGAATTCTCTGTATTGAAGACAAATCTATCAATTTCGTTTGGCTGATTTCTAGGAATCAAGATTTAAAATAAGATAATTAAGAATAAGAATTAATTATAAAAAAATATTAGAATTTAAAATAAAATACTAATTTTAGAAATTAGAAATAAGTGTATTTTTACTGATATTTTAAACCTACAGAGATTTCATTGAATGACAAAATCAACATTTTTCATAAACTATTAAAATTACGATAATAGAAGAAATAATCACACCTGTTATGTTTTTTAAGCTATCATAACCGAGTGAACCAGGGAATATTTTTTCAAAAATGTAGGCATTATATTTAAAGATAATGTGAGGTTGCTATTATGCTGAATTTCGAGACTGATGTCGAATTTTACGTACTGCGAGACGTAAAATCGATTGTGCCTGGTTCCAAGACTCAACGTAGCTTGCTGAGCCAGGAGGCTAATGTTATTGGCTGTTTTTGACAGGTCTGACAATTTCCGAGAACTTACACTCTTTTTCGCCAATTGTGGGCTAAAGTGAACTTTTGAGGCATTTTAAACCAGAAAATCGGACTCAGCAGAGCATTTCCAGGGGGACTAGCTTCATTTCAGCCCAATCGGAGAACTTTCGATTTTGACCCCACAATTTTACTCCATAGATCCGGGAACCTATGCCGAATTTTTTCGATGTTGGACGAGAGAAAAAATTCGAGATCAACGTCAAATCTGTATACGTTTATGTTATGACAGCAGATGCTTACACTCGTTTATTTTTTGCAGGGGAGGGGAATGCTAAAATATTGATGACGAAAGCCAAACTGTTAAAACGTTTTGGAATAATGTCTTTATATATGAGGACTTATATGTAACAATAGCGGATGTGAAAAATTACCTTTTCGAAACACATTCAAAAAACTGTTTTGGCATCGAGAAAATTTTGAGAAAATACTTGAGATGTGATCCTCGAGATCTGTACATTATGCCAGAGCCAAACATATTACATGTGTGAACAAAACAGTTTTTTAAGCGTGTTTCGAAAAGGTAATTTTTCACATCCGCCATTGTTACACATCATACATCATATATATGCCTCATATGTTGCAGGCCATTGGCAATCGCCGGCAATTTACAAGCCAGTGGTGAATAAATACAGAAAATCATAAAATTTAAAAATAAAAGAACAAGATTAGAGTGCTGACTGTGTTGCCTATAATGTGAATAGACACTTTTCCATCCGTAAAAACATGGCAGAAATATGCACACGCAGAAGAGCGTGTAGTGAACTCCTTGACTTTAGTTGGGTTGAGATCGGAGAGGCATTTAAACCAACATCGTGACAAATCGTAGAGTATCACGAAAAATGAAGGCGCTTCAAGCCGCGCTCGTACTTTTGAAGACCATAACCCTTAAAAATTGCATTATGCAGATGCACATTATTGCCACTTATTGAAACAACATGTGAACCGCTTGCAAATTGCCTGCGACGTATACATATATTTTACATGGTAATATTATCAAGATAATGTGAAAAATCCCGTTGGTAAGTTTGTAAGAATAATATAAACGCGCAGCCTTACTTATGGGACATTTTATTCCCTCCAATTAAATGCTGTCAACTAATCCATTTGCATTCAAAATGATTTTTCGCGAGAACGGAGACTTACAAAGAAGTCACTGTAATCACGTCCGAATGCAATCCGAGATCCTCGAGCCGCGAAACAGCATTTGAAAATAGCGCCGGGCTTTTGAGAAACCGCTCTGCACTCTTTATGAGCTCCCATAAACTCTGAAATGTTTAATTTCTTTTTGTGGGGCGACGAGTTTACAGTGTAGGAAGTGAAGGAGTGCAAGGATGCTGACGGGAGAACGTGAAGTGGTAAAAAAGGAGCATTGGTCTAATTTTTATAGCTGTCGTTAAAACTTAAATTTCAAGAGCTTTCATCGATCAGCGGTACTTACTCTGCGCGGTAAGATTTTTCGGTTCGGTTCAGATCTTTGAATCTATGACAAGACATATAGCCCTATCTCAACCATAAAATACATCGCATTTCGATGTCTCTTCGTGGTGCTTTAAACCCTCACTGATCGGCCTACAGATCGGGGTATAAATGACGGAACTTTGACTGGATTGCATTGTGCAATTGCTGAGTGCCTACAAATATTTCATATTGAAATTTCCTGATTTTCCTAATATTATAAAATGACTTTGCTGATTTTTTGCACGAATAAAGTGACATCCGTTTGATTACACGAACCAACATATGTGATTAATTGAACCGAATGTTTCACTTGTGAATGTGCTAAACTGCATGTTGTTGAAATGCACGTAGTTCCGTTTGGCAGAAATACGTTCAAATAACATGACCGCTGGCATGTGTTTCAGTTGTCATGCACTTAAGTACACTACTTTGCGGATGATTAGACTTTTGAAATAGGGCCAAATAAAGGCACACAGACCGGGAAAAAGATCTGAGAACTCCAAGCTATGGTTAAAAAGACGGAAGCTAGCGAGGAGAGAATTCCCGCGAAAACTGAATAATATCCAGCGAACCGAAAGTGAAACTAAAAAAACAAGTTTTTCTATAGACCTCTAGATAAGGTGCGAGTACATAACTCTGATACATGAGTCCTTATCAAAACGGATTACTTTCCTGCAAGTACCAAGTGAGTAGATTACATAGTGATTAATGGCATATTTTTGGAGCCAAAACACAGTGTAGGCCCGCTTTTAACAAGCCCAAAAATGTGCCGAAATGGCGGGGAAGTGACGACAGTGAAATTGCTTTTATTTCAAACATGATTACTGTTTATTGTCTAATAAAAGGGTCTTCTTTCGTTGTAATGTAACGTAAAATTTTCACTCAGAAAACAATTTTCCCTTTTTGTTCTATCGAAGTTAATAGCTAAAAATTTTATAAATTTATTTAAAGTCATTATGGTTTTAAAGTTAATTTTTTATTTATTATTCTCTTTTATTTCCCCTGGATTTATTCGAAACACAGAGCTTCCCTAGCTGTGGCTACTCTGCACTTCACTATTCATGAGGAAAACAAAATTCACAAATCGGCTTGAATCCCCATCTCCCAAAATCACAATCATCATTAGATAATTTAGAGCCGTAAAGGCAATTTGTTTTCCTTCTGAAAAATATCGTGAGCAGTCTTCTGCCGAGCTGATGGATAACGCCGTATGAGCCTTCAGACGTTGCCAAACTTCCTTGGATAAAAACACTAATTTCCCGGAAAACTTGTGAATACTTTTCTACCAATTTTTCGGAGAGTTTTGGCGGCAATTTATCTAAAGTATCCGAGGCTCTCAATGATAAGCATGCATAACTTTCCTCAAAAATATAAGTTTCGTCAATAGACATTTGGCAATCTTCTAATGTTCATACGGCGTTTTTCCTTGCCACGGCAAGGTTGGGTTTTTCGATGCGCTCAAGCGCGGCCATTAATTTATTCCTTTTAAGCGAAGAGAAGAGGAATACAAAATTTAATAATGAAAAGAACAGTTGTAATCTGCTTCAAATGTCGTGTACCGAAGATTTTCGAGGAAGTCTCGCCATGACTCACCACCAAGATTTATGCCTCTCTCATCCTCCCGAAAAAATCGTGTTCTTTCTCGGGTCTCCTTCGCGAAATCGTGCGATTTTATTTCGCCGTGACGTCGCTCGGCAGACAAAACGACGTAAATACACGTTAATCACCAGGTGTAGTTACGTCCTTATATCAAGAGACCTACGATGAGTCATGAGGCATTTGCAAAGAGACGGTTCCCGTTTCAGCTCATCTTCAGCTCGAAAAGGCATGCGAGCAATTTTGTCGCTCATTTGACATTCGGGCGTACCTTAATTTCCATGTGAGCCCTGTTTTACATATGAATCCACGCTTTCTAGGGCTCATGTGTAAATCGAGATACGCCCTTATGTCAAATGAGCGACGGTATGAAGTCATTTAAGCTAAAATGAAAAATATGCAGCGTAATTTGAATAAATCATCAGTCATTTTTGCATATGATGGAATTTCGTGAGATAATTTGGACGTATTCCTGCCGAACGGAACTATGAGCATTGTGACGTGAGCCCTGTTATGCGTGTATTCTTATGAGTCTCACGGCTCATGTCTTAATGCACATAGTTCCGTCTGGCAGAAATACGTTTGATCGAGTTCAACAGAAACGCATCAAGTCGCATCGTGGAAAAACCAAAATGAGATGGGATTTGGGTTTGAGTTCGACTAGTCGTACATTTTCTCCTGACAAAATTTCTAAGACGAGAAAAATATTTTCAACGGGAAAATATGCCTCAACACTGAGGAATAAAACGTTAAACCCCTTTTCCTCGATTCAAACTTGAAGCGTCATGGTGCGTTTTTGTTAAATTCGATCCGATGGGTCAATGGCACCCATTTTTTTCCGAAAAAAAAAAAACTTCAAAGTTATTTGAACCAACCTTTTAATGCTAGAGGTACGCGGTTCTGACCATGAGCTATCCTCCTATTTTGACCCAAATAACACAAGGCATAATCACAACTATTCGGTCAAAACAAACCGCCTGTCTGGTTGGATTCCGGAGGCGCCAACCGATAAGGCTCAAAAACTTGTTCTGACATACCGTCCCTCCACTGTCGTGCAGACATATCTCGATTTCCACGTGAGCCCCAGAGGGCATAGAGTTATACGGACAATAGGGCTCAAGGAGAAATCGAGTTACGCCCTTTCGTGAGCAGAGCGGCCATACTGCTCGACGGCGCCTAGAATCCTCCTAGTATGTCTCTCTCCAATAGTGACGGTGCGTGCTTCGCGATAAATCGATCTATCCGTCATTTGAACCTATGGAAAAGGATCGATAAACAAGGTGTTCGCAACGAGCACCATAATAATCGATTCTTTAGCACAGCTCCGAATGGGAAAATATCGATTATCGATCATTCGAGCCTCGCCACTGCTCTCCAATCAAAAACAGCCCATCGAACGAGAATGCCAGGATGAAAGAAGTTGGGTTAGGTCCTTCGGACAGCAGCGGTATAAGTCGAGCCGAATTGACCGGTTCGTAAACGGTGGGGGGGGGGGGCAGCCTAAGGGATCTCTTCCGGGTACTTTTCCGTTCTCCCGGGTGCCCATCGTCAGCCGTCAATTTTGACCCCCCCCCCCCTCCACAAAGGGGGCCGGTAGCCTAGGCGCCCGCATAGATCGTCGAGCGAGAAATAAAGCTCGAATCGGCGTTGTCGCTCGCTTATAGGGTCTAGGACTCTTGCTTCATTTTCATCGTTCGTTGATGTCCTCGAGGTACCGGGAGATTTAGTAGAAAAAAGTGAGTCTCTATGATGTGAACTTGGTAAAAATCATGTTTTGCCCCCAAGCCTCTCAATGGAGATGTTGCATGTGTGAGGGATTTGCGATTTGACAGTTAATTCATTTATAAAAGTTCGCGAGAAACACGATGGTGCCGCTGGTTTTCTCTGAAATCAACTCCCAAGCTCAAAAAAAGCTCTCAAGTTGAGGCCAAAATGGAGGAGATATCCCACGCTATCCTGAGAGTCCACCTCTACATCAAGACAAACTCTCCATGCAAAGATAGGGAGTAAATACATTAGCAGTGATGCCGTGTTTTCAGTTTTGGAGTCCTCAAATAAGGTGGCAGCCCTGTCAATGTATTTGCTCCCTATCTTTGCATGGAGAGTTTGTCTTGATGTAGAGGTGGACTCTCTGGATAGCGTGGGATATCCTCTCCATTTTGGCCTCAACTTGAGAGCTTTTTTTGAGCTTCGGAGTTAATTTCAGAGAAAACCAATGGCACCATCGTGTTTCTCGCAAACCTTTACATACAAATCAACAGTCAAATCGCAAATTCCTCACACATGCAACAACTCCATTTTGGCGTACCCCAATAAGTAGATGAACAATAAATATGATCTGCCATGCTACTTTTCATAAATGAACGGATGGATTTTCAGATATGGCTGAGCACAGAAATAGAGAATGCCGGACGAGCGAACACATCTTTTTCAAGTGTGGTTTTTTTTTACTCCTGGCAACTTGCAACACATAGAAATGATGGAATTTCAACTTTTGTTGTTTTAGTTTTTTGATGACAGTTCTTCTATCTGCGAGGGCAGCGAGAAATTAAAAATGCATGTAACGAAAGAAAAATAGGATTGCATTTTGCGAAAAGGAACCAAGAGCATTCCAATATCGCTAAGCGTGTGAAAATGATTTTACCCTGCAAATAAAAACTGATCATCTAAGCAAGCTTCATCGAACTAAAAATTCAAGACGAAAATTATGCCTTGGTCAATTCAATTTTTTGCACGATTAGTGCCGAACAGTGAAGTCGGTGTCAAAGGCATATTAGCGCCTACAAGCCTGCATGAATACTTCTCGCATTGCACCAAACGCAATGCATGAGTTATTTGCGATAACTATTCGACCACGGGTGTAAGCATATGGCCGCTAGCGGGATTGAAGGCGCGTCACGCTGCAAAGGTGACTTCACGGCGTTTCTTTCCCTGGCTTGCGCGACACTGAAGCCGACCGTCAAACAACCGTCGTGACAACCGTTAAACTAGGATTATGTGTCATCATTCTTGACTTTCTGATCCGGTTTTTACCATAATTGGATTGCATTTTGCAAAAAGGAACCACAAGAATTCCAATGTTGCTAAGATTGTGCAACTTTTTAACCTTGCAACTATAGACTGATCATCTAATTAAATTTCATCCTTATTCCCAATAAACTATATAAATTCAAGACGAAAATTACCTTTGAAAATTTAACTTCTTGCATAATGTCAGTAATTTTATTGCAAAATAATGTAAGTTGCCCAATTCTAGCAACATTGAAATGCTCTTGGTTCCGTTTTGCGAAATGAAATGGTCAAACTAAACATTTTTTGTGCGGTTAGAGTTGATTGGCAAAACTCCGAGTTCGAATCTAGGCGTTTTTGCAGTAAAATTAGAAACCATCTCATCCGACTCAAGAAAAGGATGTTTCCCACGGATTGGTGACAGATCTGGGACCTGGGATGAGTGAACTGGGGTTTAAAGTAAAACCTGAATTCGTGTATGTTTACTTACGCAGTATGCTTTGAGGGCATGCAAAAAAAGCCTGAGTTTCTTTTGAGTCTCACCTGAAACAGAAGAAGGAAAACTAATTTGAGTTGTGAACAGATAACTTCATTTGAGGGGCTTGGAGGACAAGGTGCATAGGTGCAGTTTCTGCTATTCCAAGAAATACTTGTTTAAAGTTTTGAAATTACATAGATCCTCACGGCAGAAAGTTCAAACTGACTTTTTGATGCTTAAATATTGGCATTTGGGAAAAAATTTTTCACAAACTCTGAACTTTGAGTGCTTTTACTTGAAGTCATTAACATCTCGAATTTTTCAAAAACTGCACTTATGCGCTTTATCCTCTAAGCATCTCATTTGAGTTTGAAATTGTGCATTTCCTCTTTTTAAAATGTTGAACCGATGAAAACATACGAAAAACCAAGCGACACTTCATTTTTTCTATTTCTGGTTATTCCGGCGGAAAAATTTGAAGATGCCGGTGTTTAGGACGCTTTTTCATTTTTTGTGGACCTGAACAAGAAAATTGGGGACTTTCGGGGGTATCGGGGACACTCCTCCAAAAGCGGGGATAATCGGGGACATTGGGGACTTCTGGGGACCGGTAGACACCCTGATACTCCCAGTGTCCTCTTTGTCTGTACACTGGGAAAAGAAACACATTGGATCTAGAGTCCAGACTCTTAAAAACACCGACAAGAAAAAATACTCTTGATTCAATCAGATTTAAGCTTAAATCAAGAACCAAGCCTCTTAATTTGAGCGGATTTCCTTTTGATTTAAGCCTAAATCTGATTGAATCAAGAGTATTTTTTCTTGTCAATGTTTTCAAGAGTCTAGACTCTAGATCCGATGTGTATTTTTTTTTTTTCCAGTGCAGCTTTTTCTAACAATTTCAACTATGAGCCCGCAAGTATGATATGCTGTCTTCATTTGGAGCCAACTTAATAACACAACATGACGATAGAATCCTGTCATCTTCTATTCCGTAGCCAATGCACACACCTCCACGCGGGAACCGAACCGGTCATCGAGTCACAGAGGTCACGGTCAACAGTCGACGCGGGTTCCGAAATACGTCGCATCCTCCGTCTTCACCGTTGCCATTTTCGCGGATATTCGTCCTGATTCCCCGAGAGAAGAATCGGGAAACAGGCGGATTTTCCCGGGAAAACGGCAACGCTTGCGGTGTCGCACGGAGGGTAGGGGATCGTTGAGTGATGAGTCACGGGCGATGACGATTAGCCGAGCAAGGAAAATATTGAGTTAGGCTCGATGCTCGATGGTCGGTGTGAATGAGAATACCGGCATGACACAAGCACCAGCACCAGCCCGCACCAATCAGTATCCAGACACGACTGATAAACAAATTGATTTCGGGGAGCCACCCGGGGTGCCGGATTGTGACCCGGGCACTGGATTTTTAAGAGACAAGAGACCCTCCACTGGCCTCTTAGCGACAGGTGGAAGCTTTTGCTTTCGGGGATTCAACACTTCCTTATGGACAATTATAAGGGAACAACAGTCATCACTCTTTTTTCGGCTGTTGACCTACCCACATGGTGAATGATGAGCTTCGGTTGACGTCAGGAGTCAAACAATTTTCCCAAACTTCGACTTGTTTTGGCTTATTGTTTGCAAAACGAAACTGCTAACACGTTGTTCAGCATCAACCTTGTAGGTAAGTCAACAGTTAATTGATGAAGTCCCGAAAGTAAAAGCTTCCACAATAGCCGAGATACGAGTGGAGGGTCTTTTGTCTCTGGGATTTTTCGGATCAGATTCGTTCAAGAGCTATTACCGCCGTGATAGTGAAGAAAGCAGTAAGTGTCACATTTTCGAAATCGAGTTCCCTTCAAAATTCGTCTAAATTCTTTCGGATGAAATCACTGAAATTGCTAAAACAGCGAAATTCACCTTAATTATATCAAAACGAGACACATGAAAAAGCCGTAAGTGCGCAAAAAATGACGTAGTTTTAGGCAAGACAGCAGTACGTGACACTGTTTCTCCAGAGAGCCAATGACAACAGTGCTTTCAAGTAAAGTGCCGCCCTCTTCTGACAATTTCTAACTTGAAAATGCGTTTGTTGTGTGTCCAAAACGCAACCATGAAAGCATGCAGAGGATAGTACTTGGCTAAGAAGGCTGTCTTGCCTAACAATAACCTAGCATGAAAATTAAAAATGCCTTTTTTATGTACTTGAAATAAAATCAGTCGATTTGTAATCATCCAAACCGATTTCTAGGAGTCTTTCGGGCATTTAGTGGTAATTTGACAAAGAACGGCGGCTTCCTTAAATACAATTTTCCAGTCAGAAGCTTCTGAACCTGTTTTCTCAAAACTTCATTTGTACACTTACTGCTCTCTTCGCTATCACGGAAGAATAGTTTCCCGCTATTTTCAGAGAGCTCGCTCTGGCGGCTGGTACGCGCATGTTATCAAAACTTTGATACATGTTTCGTAACCAAAATTTTACAATTAAAAAAAATTAGCTTAAAAGTGGGCGGAAAATGGGTCGAGAATCGCTGTTCCATAAGAAATTCAAGGGAAAAAAACGTCAACTTCAAATATAATTTCCCGCTTGAAACGCAAAATGCTCCGGGTAGTTGACATTTTTTTAATCCTCGTATATCCAACTTCACTTCCACTGAAAAGATCTTGCGACTTTTTGCGACTATGAGAGATATTTGGACGTATTTCTATCAAACGGAACTATGTGCATTAAGACATGAGCCCTGAGACCCATAAGAAAATGTGCATAACAGGGCTCACTTCATAATGTACATAGTTCAGTTTGATAGAAATAATTCAAGTTTGGGTTTTTCACGTTGCTTTTACATTGTTAACATAGGGCTGATTTAAGGTTGCCGACTGCAAATGAACTTTTCGAACAATACGCAAAAAATTCTGAGATATAACATTTTCTTATTCCTCGAGTGTTTTACTTTGATGGTGCCAAAGGGTTTTCCTATGTCGATGCTACTATATTCATTATTTAAAGTTAAGTGACCTTTACCGATGTTTGTACACATCGTCTATAAGGATGCCGCACTGTGCGCCGCGTCGCAAATGCGGCAACGTAAAAGAAACCAAAGCGCCTTCAATAATTTGCGTATGCAATTAGCACAAGCGTAGAGCACGAATAGTGGTATCCAGTGATCTACGGTAATTTGACATTGGCGCAAGACGGCGCCAAAGCTTCCCGTTGTCTTCTATGCCTACTGCTTTATCTATTAAATTCAATAATTAGCCCTCGGAAACATAGCCAACTGAGTAGACCCTCTTCGAAATAGACTTATCTAATATGGGAATTTAGTTGGATCTTCAGCACCTGAGCGAGCGATTCGATGGTCTATTGATTAATTGGACGTATTTCTATCAAACAGAACTATGTGCATTAATACATGAGCCCCGAGACTCATAAGAATATTTGCATGACAGGGTTCACGTCATAATGCACATAGTTCCGTTTGACAGAAATACGTCCAATTATAATAAAGTTTGCAATTAGAAACTGTAATCCCTGGCTCACAATAGAAACAACATATGCGCCATTAGTTTTCCTATGCAGATTGTGTTTATGGTTCAGCCAGAAATAGTAGTTCCTAATTGCAAAATGAGGTCAAATTGATACTATCTGGATTTTAAGACATTTTTCAGAATTTATGGACACCTCATCTCGTTAAAGTATTTTGGGTATGTGTACATGTTATTTGACGGAGAAATACTTTAAGATGACTCTTCAGAAAAGCCCCGGGTAAATACCACAAATCGGAGGGCACAACTTTTTGCGACATTCACCGCTGACGAACAATTAAAGCTATCCCAAAATGTTCCTGGGTCCAATCTCGTTTGCACATATCTGCCGTTCTACAACATGATGTGATGCTCGCGAATTCTGATGGATGTCTTAAAATCCAGAAATTATCGATTGATTGAATCATTCTTCGAAGTCCTGAGGTAGAACCGTCCTTACCTCGTTTGTGGGAATTAAAGGCTCTGTTGAAAGTTCGCAACTTTTTCGACACATAAACAAGACATCATCAGGGGATAGCAATGACGTATCTCGACGTGAAAGAAAAAGTACAAAAGTAAAGATAACAAAAACGTTTCAAGTTTTAGGATAGGTCCATGCCTGTCTTACATTTATAGTCAAGATCAAGGACTCCCTTGAAAAACTGGTAACTTTTTCGACTCGGTTTGGCATCTATGTTCGGAACGATTACACGGAGGACCAAACGGACCTTGTTAACTGGAGGCAGTGTACCCCTCTGCAGTCAAGCCCCCCTCCCCCTTCTCACAAAAAGCTAGGGGTCAAGACGAACATAGAAAAAAAGCTGGCGTCTTTTGGCATTAACTTCATCTTTCGATTTTATAGTTCTTGCCCACGAGAATGGGACTTGCAAACAAATTCAGCAGGACAGAACCAAATCAAAGTTCGGGGCAAAAAAAATTAGTTTTAGATAGGTTTTTTTTTTTTTTTTTTTTTTTTTTTTGCTCAATAGGTTCCTTATCAAATATCATTAGGTGAAAAAAAGAGTTGATCTTCGAATTTGACTTTTGCCTCCCTCGATAAAATTGCTTCGATTGTTATTGCAGGGTCTCTGATAGACAAATATATTGTTTCACGTGGAGGGTATGGATTTGATCGACATGAATGGATCGAAAAATGAAAACGTGTGTCGATCGACATGAATCGATTGACACCGATTCGATCGACAAATTCCTAAAAAACCGGTGTCGATTCGATCGACATGAATCGATCGAATTAGAAAACGTGTATCGATCGACATGAATCGATCGACATCAATTTAATTGACAAATTCCAAAAAAAACCGTGTCGATTCGATCGACATGAATAATTGATAGAAAAATGAAAACGCGAATCGATCGACATGAATCGATTGACACCGATTCGATCGACAAATTATTAAAAAACCGTTGTCGATTCGATCGACATGAAAAGATCGAAAAATGAAAGCGGGAGTCAGCACCGGTTCCGTTGACAAAATTCGATCGGTTCACAAGTTTGTCGATCGAATCACGGATTTTTCGATCCATTCACGGGTTTGTCGATTGATTCACAGGTTTGTCGATTGATTCACGTCGATTTATTCACGTTTTCATTTTTCGATCCATTCATGTCGATCGAATCGACACGGGAGTTTTTAAATTAACTGTCGATCGAATCGGTGTCGATTGATTCACGTCGATCGATTCATGGATCGATTTACGGTATCATTCTTCGAACGATTCATTTCAATCGAATCCATACCCTCCGGTCCACGTAAGAAGGATTTTTTCTCAGATTCAGAATCGGAGCTCGCTGACAACCTGACATTTTCTCGGCGGGCCTGCCGAACCACACGCTCCCGTGGGATTTTCCGAAAGGTCGATAACGTTATCAAGACAAACAGTCAACGGTAAACAGAGCGAGTGACCGCTGGCCAGCGTGACGTCACTCGGGGAGTCTCCGCGCGCGGCCGTTGGAATAAAATCGTATTTACACACGCACCTAATCCAACAAATGCTTATTAATTTCATTCATGAGTGGAGCGGATCACCAACGACTCCCTCAGGAAAAACCTCATAGAAACCTCCAGATGTTGCTAAACTTCCTCTAACAAATCACGCATTTCCCCGGAAATCCGTGAAGGTTATTTTCCCAAATTTTCTGAAAGTCGTATCCCTAATTTGATCCAGAGTGTTTGGAAATTTCAATGAAAAATATCTGTAAATTTCTTTAAAATTAAGTCTTTTCTGAGATGAAATTTGGCAACATTCGAATGTTTATTCGACGTTTTTTTTTTTCGAAAGCCAGCCCTGAGCTAGGAGAGTTTTTGACTCTCTCGACTACAATGCTCTGTATTTTTACTCGATATTTTTTTTGTGTACGAGTTTCAGGTGAACTGAACTTACGACATTTTTCCCGAGTAAATGTTGACCGAACAAAATACAGGGTACCTCACACTGTCAAAACGATTACTTTTTTTTCGAGCGAAGTAGTTTCTCCTTTAACACTTACTTATTTCTTTAGATTGGACATATTTATATGATAAACAGAATTGTGTTGCAGACAAAGCCTAAGCACAAAGTTCCTTTTAGAAGAATTTCAATTAGACGTATTTCTGAAAATTCCAAAAAAACAGTATTCGGTGTTATTCGGTTGATATCTGTCGTTTTGATGAGGACGATTATTTCTTACAATATTTTGAAGAACATCATCCCTCTTGATGACAACTCCCTCAAAAGGACTTGATAGAATTAGTATGACGGAACTACAAATTCATATTTAGCCCGGAGAATCTACCTCTACGGTGGTGAAATAGTTCTGGATGCACACCATTTTGCGCGGAAAACGAGGCAAAAAAAGCTCAAAAATTTCCACGTTTCAGTTCAAACGTTCAAAGATGTGCTGGTACTCATAAGAGCTCAAATTGTTTAACTCTAATTGAAATTATTGACCATTTTAGCTTCGTTTTCCCCGTAAAAGAAAGCAGACCCAGCACTTTTTTACCACCTTGTAACGGAGGGTATGGATTTGATCGACATGAATCGATCGACAAATTATGAAAAAACCGGTGTCGATTCGATCAACATGAATCGATCGACACCGATTCGATTGACAGGTAATTTAAAAACACCCGTGTCGATTCGATCGACATGAATGGATCAAAAAATGAAAACGTGAGTCGATCGACGTGGGTCAATCGGCACCGATTCCGTCGACAAGATTTGATCGATTCACGGGCTTGTCGATCGACTCACGAGTTTGTCGATCGAATCTGTGTCGATTGACTCACTTTTTCATTTTCCGATCGATTCATGCCGATCGAATCGACACCGGTTTTTTAAATAATTTGTCGATCGAATCGGTGTCGATCGAATCATGTCGATGGATTCACGTTTTCATTTTTCGATCGATTCATGTCAATCGAATCCATACCCTCCCCTTGTAACATACAGTTGCGACCACAGTTCTCAAAGTTATTTCCTTGTCCCTACGACATCAGTTTTTCGATATTGAACACCCTGTATGCAATTTGCCGAGGGCTCCCAGAAGGATAGCAGCACCTGGATTGTTGAATCGTCGATATCTTGATCGACAAATACCATTGGCGAGATAGGATTTCATCTATGAAAGTCGTTCGATACGACTCAAAAATCGCCGGTCGTTTGAACAGACAAGTTGTATCCTTCGAGATTTCGAGAAGCTCGAAACTCACCAAAATAGGGTTGGTTGGCTTCCTCTGCGGATCGTAGGTTTTTACGTATTTATTCTTTTTCTCGATGAGGACGTCGTGTGGGTTTGTTTTACCTCCGAAGCAATCAGAAAGTGCGTAAACGCCGACGAAGATGGAGAGACGGACATTTACTCTCTAAAGCTCAGTCTTTTTTCGTGAGAGCGAAAGTTCTCCAGCGTTAGAGCGTTAGTGCAGTGTTCTTGGGTCAAACTTCGGACGATATCCTAACGCGGACGAACCGGTAAAGGGTTCGAAATCAGTGCATCGTTGGTAAAACTATAAAGACACGAACTTGGATTGTGATGCTTTACAATCTCCTGTGTTGTTTCGTTATGTACATATTTCTGTACTTAATCATACTTAAAGGGCGAAGAAGGAGAGGGGACGCCTTCATTGTCAGGTTATTTCGTATTATATTCGGTGTAGGGCCGAGAAAAATACACAAAATCCCGAAAAAATTGGTCAAAATTCCCGACTGTGTATAGGGTGAATAACTTTAACGAGAGTCAATGAAATTAAATTTACCTGTTGTTTGGTTCCCTCTCCTTTTTTACAATTTTCAACACATGAATGAGCAGAATTCTGCCGTGAAAGTTTGTAGGTATAACATAATCTAAAATAGGAAAAATAAAAAATAGATAGTTCCAACGCAATTGATATCTTGATTTTTTATTTTCAAAAAATTATACTGAGAGGAAAGTAGGCGAAATGAAATGCAGTGAGGCTAATTTTTTCACTGCAGTGCTCACATTCTGAACCTATCCGGGGATCTATTAATGTCCCCCCCCGCATATTAATTTCTTGTTCAAAACTTCACTGTTTTATTCAAAATACAATGAAACTCGAAGTGCGTACAGTATATCATTTTTATTGTGAGCGTGAGTGCCAAAAAAGCTACGTTCCTGTAAAAAGTGCGTGAATCCGGCTAATTTTTGAATCGTATAAAGCTCTCATTCTGAACTTATTCAGTGATCTATCAAAAATCCCAAGCGTCTTGCAAGGGGAGTTTCCGTTCCGGAGTTCACTCCGAAACTCCAGTTCATAAACTCTTCCATTCCGGAAAATTTCACTCTTTATATTCAAATTTTGATACAACTTGAAGTGAGTACTTTATAACATTTTTATTGTGAGTAAGAACGCCAGAAAAGCTACTTCTCTGTAAAAAGAACGTTTGTTCCCGAGGAACAATTGGAAGCCTTGTCCTCTGAAAATTAGAGATTTCATAACGGAAAAAGGCGCGTAAGTAGAGCATTCTGCTGTGCAAAGCAGGAACCACATACCTCCTTTTGAGACCCAAAGCAGGAATGCGGTTCTTACTAGGCTAAGCACCAGTCTTGTATCAAAAATCTTCTCCTCCTATTCGGGTAGCTTTAACCAGAAACAGCTTAACGTTGTGGCACACAGCCGAGCAGTATGTTGAATTGGACTGAATTTTGCAGCAAGGAACTACAATACTTGGCTCAGTTTCGAAACAGCGTATGTGCCATTAGTGTCTCTATGCAGATAGGTGGTTTTACGGCTCGGTCAGAGATTTCAGTTCCTTATTGCAAAAATACATCTAATTGTTTTTCATGCATACGAAGACACTTAACAATCACTGGGGGAAAAAAAACACATTGGATCTAGAGTCCAGACTCTTGAAAACATTGACAAGAAAAAGAACTCTTGATTCAATCAGATTTTTGCTTAAATCAAAAGGAAATCCGCTCAAATTAAGAGGCTGGGTTCTTAATTTAAGCTTAAATCTGACTGAATCAAGAGTATTTTTTCTTGTCGATGTTTTTAAGAGTCTGGATTCTTTGGACTCTGAAAATTTGGCAACGCGTGGAGGTTCATACGACATTTTTCCTTAGCACGGCAGTGCTTAAGTAACGACTAGGAATACGACTCCAAGCATGGATATAAAAGGGTCTCCTATCAGTAAAAACTGAAAAATATCAGGAAATTCGATGTTATCGGAAATATGTCAGGAAAATCGATAATTAATCAAAAAATTGTGGGTGCTCCATGCATTTTTCAAACATTTGATTCAATTCATCGAATATGTTGATTTTTAAAATTAAACGAGTGTCAATTAATCAGCGCGAAAAATCAGGAAATCTTGTCTACAATATCAGGAAAATCCAAAACTAAATATTAGTTTACACCCTGTACATCCACTTTATATGTTTGATGGGTCCGTGGCCCGGGAACGGTTCGCGATAGAGGAAGAGGGGGGTACCGGGTGCAGCGGAGAGGCTAAGGAACGCGAAAAGGCTTTTGTCAACTGATTGGCCATGATTACCCGTCGTTGAGGTCCACGGTGCCGTGCTAAGGAAAAACGCCGTATGAACCTTCAGGCGTTGCCAAATTTCCTTTGAAAAACACGAATTTCCTGGTAAACTCATGAATATTTTCCTTCCAGTTTTTTCAGATAATTTTGTTTGCAATTCCACCGAAAAAACCTGAAAATTTCAAGGGAAGATATTCATAAATTTCCTCAAAAAGTGACATTTTATCGAGGGAAATTTGGCAACTCTGGAATGTTCATACGGCATTTTTCCTTAGCACGGCAGCTTGGTCCAAGCGCGAAGTTGTGATCCCGTGAATTCGGGACGCTCCAGCCGCGCAGAACCGACCGATGACACAATCGAAAAGTTCTAGATCTTGGATTAGGGATGATATCCAGACCGGATGAAGATCTATCGCGGTTAATTGCTAACAGCAAATCCATGGTTGATCGACGGAAGTCGCGCTGGCCATGGTCAAGGTTCGCAGGGAGGAGAGACAGTAAAATATGTCATGCGGTGTAAAAATTAATTTGGGCCTCGATCAGTGTTCGAAACTCACCTTTGAGTTTCAAGAGCCATGTGCATCAACAGGCTCGATTTGTAAACTGGAAAAAAAAACATTGGATCTGGAGTCCGGGCTCTTGAAAACATCGACAAGAAAAAATACTCTTATTTCAATCGGATTTTGGCTTAAATCGGGAACCAAGCCTCTTAATTTGAGCGGATTTCCTTTTGATATAAGCAGAAATCTGATTGAATCAAGAGTATTTTTTCTTGTCAATGTTTTCAGGAGTCTGGACTCTAGATCCAATGTGTTTTTTTCCAGTGAGGGGCCATTGAAGATTTTTTAGGGGTCAAATTGACTTTTTGCCTTTACATCACGACGCATTCAGTGAAAAGTTAGACGCAAGCTGTTGTAGGTGCAGAAATAGTAGCTGAAACTTGAAAAGGAGAATAGCTTTAGAAAGCACCAAACATAAAAATTAGGATTATGGATTTTTAGGGGCCACGATGGCGCATAGCCTTCATTATTAGGCGCCATGACGGATTTCTTGGGCGAATATGCACGGAGAAAAAAAACCTCGTGTATGGGACCCGAAGTTTAGGTCATATGGATCTCTGATGTTTTCAGATTGAGCATCTAAACACTTCAGATCTAGCTGTCGAGGTTCGGATCACACATCTGAAACTTCAGTTCTTACGTCTGAAGTACTTCAGATGTGATAACCGAAGTTTTTCGGATGTGAGAACCGAAGCTTTTCGGATGTGAAAACCGAAGTACTTCAGGTGTAAAAACTGAAGTTTCAGATGTCTGATCCGAACCTCGACAGCTATATCTAAAGTGTTCAGATGCTCAATCCGAAAACTTTAGAGATCCATATGACCTAAACTTCGGGTCCCACGCACAAAGTTATTTCTCCGTGCATGACCGATTTCGTGGGCGAATTTGGGGCGGTGGCGCCTGTGAATTTCGAATCCTGTCGCAGACTTTTTAAAATTCCCTGAGATTTCCCAGTTTTCCCGGTATTCTCTGACAGTGGCAACCCTGTGGAATGCTCATAGGGTGTTTTTCCTTGGCTCGGGAGTCTGGATCCTTGCTCTAGGGATGAGCGCGAAGGCGACGACGGGCGACCTATGTCCTGTGTCCCGTCTCCTGTTGTCGTTCCTCTTAATTAATTGAAAGTTGGCGCGTCTTGGCCGGGAGTGTGTGTCCTGCGCCCGCCTTGTTTGCCCCCTCTCAATTCAACCGAATTTCCTGTCGGCCTCCCCCTCCCTCCTTCCTCTCGCGTTCCGCCGTCTCAGATGATATTTTGATGCGATACGTTTGGCCGCCACTTACGGCCTCCCACCCCGCGACGCCAAATGGACAGCATGGACATTGCCAATGGACATTTTCCAATGGGCAACTGCTATGTCCGGAGCTTCAAAAACATGGTGTCTAGAATTTTCGACCGGGGTCATTCCTTGATTCTTCCCTGATTTTCAGAGGCTCATTCCCTGATGAAAAACTTAAGTATTCTCCCACTTCCCGGTACTTTCTGCGGGAAAAGAATAATATGATTCTCCAGAGTTCCCATATGAATATCGATTTTAATTCATCTTTCAGCCATTTCTTCGGCGCACATTCAGAATTTTAATTCCGATACGTTCCTGATGTTCACACGAGTATTAATATCTGGTCAGCGAAAGTTCCGTTCTTTTGATGATTTGAAGCTTCAAATGTGTCATTCAAGGAGGCAATAATAGCGCTCGGTATGACTAGACCGCCAAGTTAGAAAACGAAATGATCCCTACGTGGTAGAAGAAGAGTTTCCCGGTTTCTGGAACAAATTCCCTGATTTTTCCTGTAAATTTTCATTCCCTGATAAATCCCGGTTTTCCGGTTTATTTTTGACGAAGGTTATGCATATTTTTCCTTGAAATTTTCATGAGCTTCAGGTGAAATTGCGAACAAAATTATCTTCAAAATCGGAAGAAAAATATTCACAAGATTACCAGGAAATTCGTGTTTCATCAAAGGAAATTTGACGACGCCTGAGGGTTCATGCGGCGTTCTTCCTTATCACGACAGAACATCGCTCAATTTTCCCTTTGTCCATCGCTTTGTCTATCAATTTCAATAATCAGCCTACAGAACCTCTCGTTTTCCGGGAGAAAACTTGGTTCCGTTTTGTTGAACTTGCTCCGGATAGAAAAGGCAGAGTGGGAACTTTCCGATCTTTCAGAACTTGCGCGGAGGGAACATGAGTACGGGAACAACAGGATCGCTCAATTTTCCCTTTGTCCATCGCTTTGTCTATCAATTTCAATAATCAGCCCGCAGAACCTCTCGTTTTCCGAGAGAAAACTTGGTTTCGTTTTGTTGAACTTGCTCCGGGTAGAAAAGGCAGAGTGGGAACTTTCCGATCCTTCAGAACTTGCGCGGAGGGAACCCGAGCGCGGGAACCCGACTTTGGTCGATACGCTGCTGGGTCGAAGGAGGAATTAAATTGGATTTGTGGAACTTCTCGGCAGCGGTGGCTTCGTCTCGGAGCCTCTTAATGTCGTCTGATTCCCATTTCCCATTACATCACGGCGCGTAATAGCTCAGTTTCCTTTTCGATGGACCGGGCCTCCGTTCCGACGGCAACGGCGAGGGGCCAGACTTTCAATTTCTTCCTTCATCTGCACAAACTTCAAGGAATCCGTGCATCGGGGCTCCAGTCAAACGCTCAGGGAGAAACTGAATGCATCCCCTGGCCGCGCAGTGGAACGACCCTTTCAAAGAAGTCGGACATGAAATTTGTGACGGAAATTGTACAATTTTACACTGGAAAAAAAAACACATTGGATCTAGAGTCCAGACTCTTAAAAACATCGACAAGAAAAAATACTCTTGATTCAATCGGATTTTTGCTTAAATCAAGAACCAAGCCTCTTAATTTGAGCGGATTTCCTTTTGATTAAAGCTTAAATCTGATTGAATCAAGAGTATTTTTTCTCGTCAATGTTTTCAAGAGTTTGGACTCTAGATCCAATGTGTTTTTTTTTTTTCTTCTTTTTTTTTTCTTTTTTCCAGAGAATGTTTATCTCGTAACAATTGGACGTATTTCTACCAAATGAAACTATGTACATTAAGACATGAGCCTTGAGACCCTTAAGAATATATGCATACCAGGGCTCACGTCATGATGCACATAGTTCCGTTTGACAGAAATAGGTCCAATTAGACGTATTTCTATCAAACAGCACAATGTGCAGAGGGAAAGATGGGGTGTGCTCGTTCGTGTTTGGGTCATAAGAATGAATGAGAAATATAAAGCGCCAGTGACGTCAGCGGCAACGACAAGAGAAGATACGATCGGGGCGGTCTTTAACTCAAGAGCCCTGTCCACGAGGCTCTAGATACATGCCCACGGTTCACACACTGTGCCCATAGTTCCGTTTGACAGAACGTGAAATTCCGCTTCTCCAATTCAGCAAACGGAACTGTGAGCCAACTAAGTGCGGCACCCATGAGCCTTGGGCATGTATCTAGAGCCCTGTGGACAGGGCTCATGAGTTTAAGACCGCCCCGATCGCCGCTTTATATTTCACATCTATTCTTATGACCCGAGAACGAACGAGCACCACTGCACCACCATCTTTCCCTCTGCACATAGTTCTGTTTGATAGAAATGCGTCCAATTTTAATTTTAAGGGGTGATTTTTACAGAGAATTTTACGAGAAACCTCGTAGAGTTTTAAAAGTGGTAGAAAACTACTTTTAAAAGGTCGACATTTCATATTCATAAAGATATACACTTTCAAAGTTTTGAAATTATGTCCGACCTCTGCTATTGACCCGATCCACTGTAAGCCGGAGAGCTTTTCGTCCTTTGTCCCCTCCCTTCAAAGAGAGAAATGCTCCACGAGGGGAAGAACACTTTTTCTGATGAAAAGTGAATCATCCCGAATTCGTCGTGAGCGATTGGGGGTTGTATTCAGAGGGTCGTATTCATAGACGTTCCCTTAACAGTTCTTTTCCTGAGGGGACAGAAACAACTTAAAAATCAGGGTACTTTATCCTCAAAATCCCGTATTTAATCAACTCAGCGATCAGAATCCTGATGAAGCTGCACTCAGTTCGGGTAATGAATACTGATCCACAATTCAGCAGGTAAAGCGTCTTTGTTCAAAATCAAAAAGCTTGTCGCGGAGGAGTTTTGCGGCCTTCAGGTGATTCGATGGTTTACCATTTTTTGTGTCAGAGCGACGTGTGATGTATCGTGTCAATTCATTCCATAATTTCAGCTACTTGTCATTTTTCTCGAATTTTGAGATCCCACTTCTGTTGTCATGAGACTAAAGAATTCATGTACCAAATTTGAGAAAGAAATTCAACTTATTAAAGGCAAGGCTTTTCCAGAGGAAAAATACCGCATTCGCATGCAGTTTCGATATCAGTATCGAATGCGATATGATTCCTCTAAAAATCCAACCCTTTATTACGTTGAATTTCTTTGCAAAATTTGGTACATGAATTCTTTAGTCTCATGACAACAGAAGTGCGATCTCAGAATTCGAGAAAAATGACAAGAAGCTGAAATTATGGTCCGAACTGATGCGGTAGATCGCACGTCGCACTGACACAAAAATGGCAACTGTCGAATCACCTTATTACAGTTATAACGGAATTAAGGCCCAAAAAAAATAAAATAAGGACATAATATATAAAGCCCAGGATGTTTCGCGGTGATTGCACCCGCATTTTCAACCGGAAAATAAGAAATAAACTATGAAACACACTATGCACTGGAAAAAAAACACATTGGATCTAGAATCCAGACTATTAAAAACATCGACAAGAAAAAATACTGTTGATTCAATCAGATTTAAGCTTAAATCAAGAACCAAGCCTCTTAATTTGAGCGGATTTCCTTTTGATTTAAGCTTAAATCTGATTGAATCAAGAGTCCTCTTTCTTGTCAATGTTTTCAAGAGGCTGGGCTCTAGATCCAATGTGTTTTTTTTTCCAGTGTGAGCCTCACCGCGCTGTTATTGCAGGACTCCCATGACCCTCCATTTTTTTCCTGTGGAGGTCCCATTTGGTTTACATTGTGATTAAGAGAGGTTTGAAGAGGCCCTCAAAGGCTCTAGACACCGGATTTTATTTTGACTTCCGAACTTTCTTGAGACGGTTCTTGGAACTATTTCACGGTAACGAGTTTTCAAAGCACACTGAAGTATTGTTCTGGACCTCAAAGTTTCTCTCTGGGCAGCAAGTGACTCGAGCTATTCGATAAAAGGGTATCCGAGGGGGGCAAAAGGTTCTCTTACTTTGCTTCTTGACCGTGGAGCTTAAATAGGAGAGCTTTTTACCGACCTGGCCCTATTTCGTCACTCGATTACGACTCCTGTCACTGACTTTGTTCGGCGTTCAAAACCTTCAGTTCTACTCTCTAGGTAAGAAATTCACTTTTATCCTATTCGATGTTCAAGTTCAATATCTTGACATACAGATTCAAATCCATGGCGGCAAATTTTGCAATTTTTTAAAAGTAGGTATGAAAAAAATTGGACTCAGAAAAAAATTACGAACGAGAAAAGGCGACAAAATATCTCATTTCCAGAGATTATAGTAACTTCTAATTTTGTCGTCTTTCGGTGATGCAAGAGACAGCACCTTTAATTAGTCGAGTTAAGAGAGAAACCAAACACGCAATTTGGCCTAGAACGGCGCGGCGTAGAGGGCAATGATGACGAGGACTTGAGATGAAAAGGAGAAGCCCTCGGCGTAGCGGTCGGCATGTAACACATATTAGCGCCTACAAGACTCCATGAATACTTCGCGCATTGCGTCAAACTCAGTACGTCAGCAGTGGTCGACGGGAAACGCGCAGCGCCTACAAGACTGCACGAATACTTCACGCATTACATCAAACACAGTGCGGTCAGCGCGGAGCGGCGGCAGAAGTTAAACCTATAAAACCACATTTATGTTTGTTCTTTCATACTTTTTTGGTACATTTCTTATAAATGGAAGACCTTGTTCACATAGAGATAGGTTTACGGAACTTAACTTTCGCGCAAAGTTCCGTGAACTTTTGCTAGTAGTGTAGACAGGGCTTTCGCAAAAAAATGTTTCCAACACAAGTAAACGCGTTTTATGCACCCCTCCCCCTCCGTATCGTTCACTTGATGGTTTTTATTAATGTTTCAAAACGAATGAGAAGGGGCGGCAAAATACAGGCGGCCCATGGGCGGCAAGTAGGTAAATCCGGCCCTGATATAAGTACACCGGTTGACGACTGATGGTCACCATGCAACAGTCCTCGTTGATCGAAAGCTCTCGATACACGATCACATTGCCGAACCAATTACCATCCAAGTGTCGGGAGTCATCATCAGTCTTAAAATCATTACTTTGCTTAATTTTAAAATGAAAGCTTGGCAGAAATGTTTCGTGCGGCAGGAAAATATGAATGGTGGCACTCCATTCTCCAAAATTGGACGGGCCGTCAAATTTTGATCAAAGAAGACTGCTGCATGTGACCATCAGTCATCAACTGGGCTACTATGATTAGAATTGGTTCGGAATTAGATCGTGTATCCAGACCTATAATTGAACAGGCCGTCAACTTTTGATCAGAATGGAGTGCCGCCATTCATCATTTCTTGCCGCACGAAACATTTCTGCCAGGTTTTCATTTAAAAGCCCTGGGTGGACGATCAAATTCCGAACCAATTCCGATCAAAGCAGACATGCTGATGACTGATGGTCACCATCTACCATCAAGTTTTGACGGGCCGCACTATTTTGTTTAAAGTGAGATCAGAATGGAGTGCCACCATTCATCGTTTCCTGCCTCGGGAAACATTTCTGCCGAGTTTTCATTTTAAAACCAAGCAAATTAATGAGTTTAAGACTGATGACTCCCGATACTTTTGCCGCAATCACACGCTGAATTTAGCAGCTGAATGTGGAAGTCAACAGTCGTCGCCCAACGGCTGAAATTTAGCAAATTCGAGTTATTTTCATCCAGATGTGTATCCAATCTACTCGAATAGTCGGACAAATTCAACATTAGTCCGATGGTTGCTGAGAATCGTTGCTGAATTTTGCACGTCACGCGCAAAATTCAGGCATCGGGCCGATGACTTCCACATTCAAGCCACATTCAGCTCCTACATTCAGCGTGTGATTGCGGCATTTGATGGTAATTGGTTCGGGAATTTGATCGTCTATCGAGACCTTAAAATTAAGCGAAGCAACAATTTTAAGACTGGCGACTTCCAACACTTTGAAGGTAATTGGTTCGGGAATTTGATCGTGTACCAAGACCTTTTCTCTCAACAGACGACACACGCTAACACCGCAACAACGGCACCGCGCCCGTGACCGCACAAAACACACACATTATACGGAAGAGAGCCGTACGTGCATTCCAAGATGAGCCTCGGAACACATAAGGCCATGTATTAACCGTGGGTCATAGGGAAGTGCACTTACTGCTCTCTTCCTTAATACGGCAGAAAATATGGTAAGGCCTCCTCTGAGGCTTCGAGTCGTACTGCCGTGCTAAGGAAGACCGCCGTATGAACCTCCACGCGTTGCCGAATTTCATTTGATAAAACCCGAATTTACAAGGAAAATTGTTAATATTTTTCCCCCAAAAATTCCAGACAATTTTACAAGCAATTTAATCTAAAATATCTGAAAATTTTAAGCAAAAAAGAGCATAAACGTCGTCAAAAATACATGTTTTATCAAGGGAAATTTGGCAACTCTCGAATGTTCATACGGCGTTATTCTTAAGTACGGCAGCGTAGTTGGGGCGACTAGACCATCCCTCCGTCGTGCAAAGGAAGAACGCCGTGTAAACATTCCAACGTTTCCAAATTTACTCTCAGAAAAATCTTATTTTTGGGAAAAACTACGAATATTTACACTCGAAATTTTCAGACACTTCAGATTAAATTATGAAGGAAATTCTCTAAAAAAAATCGGAACTAAGGTACTTGCACACTTTCCCGAAAAATTCATGATTCATGAAAGGTAGTTCAGCAACGTCTGAAGGCTCATACGGCGTTTTTCCTCTGCGCGGCAGGACCTGATCTCCTCGTTATGTGCACTCGGGAACATGTTCTGCATCAGCTCTCGACTCCCACACGCCCCCCCCCCCCCCCCCCCCCCNGTTCCCGCTCGCAATACACGAGTCTTGGCTGCGGTCCAAAATACTCGCCCGACGGTGTCAAACGTATCGAAGTCCAATCGCAGCCCAAGTCCACGCGAACAAAAAAAGGGGGGGGGGATGGTTTGGTACGTGATGTTCGGGGCTTTCTCGGCCCTGATGTTGGTCTACAATTTTAAAAACTGGATAAATAGGTCAGTAGCACATATTTTTAGTAGTTAATAGTGTGTAAACTGAGCTTTTGGAGATTTTTCGGATTTGTTTTAACCCCACAAAGCGAAGTAACCCCGTTCAGAGTAGCGAGAAGGAGACAGGTTTAATAGGATATTTCTTTTAAGGATATTCATAAGGTTTTAGGAATTTCTCGGATTAGTTTCAACCCCCCAAGGCGAAGTAACTCCGTTCAGAATAGCGAGAAAGAGACAGGTTTAATAGGATATTTTCAGAAAACTCATACGACGTAGCGAAGCATAAGGAAACGGGGCTTGCTAATTGGCCAGGGTCATTTCTAGGTATCGCCTCGTTACGCCAACTCGAGGATCGGCTTTTTATCGAATTAGGACTGGCTTTTCCTCCCCGCGGCAATGATTTGTTGTACTTTTCAATTAATTTTTTGGTTTTTCCGAAATTTTACTTCGGAAAACGATGTTTCATGCTGCAACGCTGCAAAAATCCCTCGCCACTGCCCTATTCTTTAAGAAAATTTTTGTTCCTAAGTAAAAGTGCATTTTACTGGAAGGCCGTTAAGAATTGCGTACGGTGGACACAAAGTGGTGGATTGTATGATAAGCGAGAGGAAGCATCATGTTTCTCACTATAGTGGGAAAATCTCGCATGGAATATTATTTCCCTCATGGAATCAAGTTGTCTGGCGCAACAAATTGCGATTGATCAACTTGTGTCTGTTTGACAAAAGGATCTCGCCGCTTTGATCTTTACAATTACGAAAGCTACACTGGAAAAATTCCCTTGGATCCAGAATCAATACTCTTAAAAAATTTGACAAGAGAGAATACTCCTGTGTCACTCACGGGAAATTCCGCTTAGATGAAGCGGCTTGGCTCTCGAGTCATGCAAAAATCCGATTAAATTAGGAGTAGTCAAATTTTTTTAGAGTCCAGCCTTTCGGGGTGTCTACTAAAACAACCTGCCCAAAAATCAGTACTTTTACGATACTTTTTCAGTACATTCCCGAGAACTTTCCTCAACGGAAAAATTAAGTACTTTTTCAGTACCTCAATTTACGACGAAATTGAAAAAATTTCAAAATTTTGAATGTCTATCTAAAATTGTGACAAAAATGAAAAATTCTGAACCTTTTAGCGGAATTTTCGCACATTTTCAGTACTTCCGGGCCGCGCTTTCCGGACTTTCCGGAAATTCCGTACTTGTAGACACCCTGCCTTTGGACCCCAAGAGAATTTTTTTCCAGTGTATTTTAAGATATGAGAGAGGGTGTGAGTTTACATCACCAGGTTCTACGAGAAGGACGGGGGTCAGGTCCAAGCTTACGTAAGCCTCCTACTTTTTTTTTAAAAAAAAATCGAAAACAAATTATTTAAGAACATTTTCAGATTTTGTTCAACAAATTGCGTATAGGGACATGTGAAATCTATCGATCCTCTCGCGATTATTTACGTCCATAAGGGACCATTGAAATATATCGATCCGTCCTCGATTGAATTGACAACACCGTCGGGCGAATCGACCCGGTCGCCGAACCTGAGCGATCGATTTATCCCCCTCCCCCTTCTCCCTTGCCGAACTCCTCTCTTCAGATCTTCCTTACCTATCCTTCACCCCTTCCTATACTTTCCAACCCTTTTTTATCGATATCCAGCTTCCCTCCTTTGTCTCTTTATTCACGTCTAACTCTCGTAGAAATTTTCCTTCGCTTAATCTATCCTCTCACCGATTTCGTTACTCTCTTTCTCGTCTTTCGTCTCTGTCTCTCCTTGGAGGCTTCACTTATCTTTGTTTCCTCGTTCCTTGTCACTTCCTTCCCACCGCCCTACTCGTTAACTTGCCTCTTTGGCACACACACATGCTGTAAATTGTCTTGGCCGGCGAAATCTGAATAGCTTCGTGCTCACGAGAGGAGATTCGCAATATTGAGGGAAAACACCGTATGAACATTCGCAGGTTGCCAAATCTTTCCCGATCAAAGAGGAATTTTTTAGAAAAATTCCCGAAAATTTTTCCTTGAAATTTACAGATTCTTTGGAATGAATGGGTCACAAAACCTTGTTCTATATTCAGTATTCGGAAAGTACCAAGTGATATCAAAGAGGACTTTAGTAGAAGAATTCCGGAAAATATTTCCTTGAAATTTACAGATTCTTTGGAATAAATGGGTCACAAAACCTTGTTTTTTATTCAGTATTCGGAAAGTGCTAAGTGAGATCAAACAGAACTTTTTTAGAAAAATTCCGGAAAATTTGCCCTTGATTAACAGATTTTTCGAGATAAATGATAGTCACAAAACCTTGTTTTTTATTCGGTATTCGGAAAGTACCAAGTGAGAAGATTACGTAGTGATTTATTGCGGATTTTTGGAGCCAAAATCCCAGACATGCCCACATTAAAGTCCAAAGACTCGGAGGAATTTTAATCGCGCCGGAATGAAGGGAAAATGGTGGAAAAGATGTACTACGGCAGTCAAATCGCTATCTCCTCTCATTTTCCACCAATGTTCGTTTAAATAAAACGTGTTTCAATGTGGGAGTGTTGTTTGTTTGCTACAGACAACATGAATGATGTTCAATTCTTTAATTTTGAAGATATAGTTTCGATTTTTCTATGTTTTCACATGCGAGGAGCAAAAAGTCATTTTGACAGAAGTCGTAGAAACCCATGTTCGCATCTGATTGGTGCCGGATGATATGATTCGGTTTGGCGCGAAATCGGGGAATTTGTAAATTGCCACAAATTGGCGCTTTTTGAACTTGGTATTTCTCGGTTTCTGAATTATTTTTTCGCGGTTTCGATGTGCGCATTTTGTTCTGCATGTCATTTACCATAGATATATTGTGGGCCAAAATTCAGTTATAATTCGTTCATGAATTAGTGGCCCATTGCGAATCATCATCTGAAAAATTGGAAGAAAACTGCTCGCTTTCCCTAAAACTTCTTATTTTTATCGAGAGAGATTAGGCAACATCTGAAAGCTCATACAACGTTCTTCATTAGCAAGGCACCAGACTCAGAGGTTTATACAAGGAAGATCGACCTGTAAGCTTTTAGGCGTTGCCAAATTTCTCTCGATAAAATACGAGTTTTCTGGAAAACTTGTACATATTTTCCGTCCGATTTCTCAAAGAATTTTCTTCGCAATGTGACCCACGGTATCTGTAAATGTCAAGAAACAATATCCATAACTTTCCGCAGGTAAACATATTTTATTAGAGGAGATTTGGCAACATTCGAATGTTCATACGATGTTTTTCCCCAACACGGTAGCATAAGGGGCGGTTTCCTCTTGGGGACGGTCTTCCGGCTCCGATTTCGCGCTGGACCGTGGGAGATGAATACTAAACGATGCTGCCCCCCCCCCCCCCCCCCGCTGCTGGGAGGCCCGACCGTCCATTGGAGCTTCGCGCCCTTAGAGAGGCACTTGGCTGCAATAAAGTATCTGGATTATCATTGCGGAATGGCCGTCTTCAACCTACCTCCTCAATATAAGGTCATTTTGAACGTGTGTTAGTCATCTTTGGAGGTTTCGTACATAGAATGTTTTTTCGCACATTTCGTAAATTGATTTTACATGTCTATAAGATTCACCTGACATGCGGCCATTCAATGAAACAAAAAAAACAACAACAAAAAATCGTTGTCCATGGCTAGAAATCATAACTACTATGAATAAGTCTGCGAAGGACTCAATATTGATTTAACGTTATGTTGAAAATTACTTGCAAAGTAAAAAAAAGTTTCCCATGACCTTTTCCAGGTCAACGGAAAAATATTACCTGATGGTTTGTTGTGCTGCAGTGAATGAACAATTTGAATTATTCTTACCTGTAACAAAAAGACAGAGCCATTGATATTATAATACGTTAAAGTATGGAATTAACATAATTTTAAAGAAAATTGTTTTAAGTCTTCAAAGAATACTGATCATGAATTTTTTGAATTCTCGGGAATCCCTTTTGTCACTTTTGTCATTTTCCCTGACTTTTTAAAATTTCCTGATATTTCCCGGTTTTCCAGGTTTTTCCTGACCGTGGCGACCCTGGTGGTTCCTTTCAGCTTAAGGTGAAATTATGAAGAACAAACATAAATGTGGTTTAAAAATTTTAACTTCCACTGCCGCATGCCGCGCCGCGCAGACCGCACCGTGTTTGGCGCAATGCGTGAAGTATTCTTACAGTCTTGTAGGCGCTTTGCGTTTCACGCTGACCGCAGTGACCGCACTGTGTTTGATGCAATGCGTGAAGTATTCATGCAGTCTTGTAGGTGCTAATATGTGTTACATGCCGAGTGCCGCGCCGAGGGCTTCTCCTTTTCATCTTAAGTCCTCGTCATCATTTCTCTAGAGGCCAGGCCAAATTGCGTGTTTGGTTCCTCTCTTAACTCGACTAATTAAAGGTGCTGTCTCTTGTATCACATAAAGACGACAAAAGAACTTACTATACTCTCCAGAAAAGAGAGATTTTGTCGCCTTTTCTTGTTTGTAATTTTTATCTAAATCCGATTTTTTTATGCCTACATTAAAAAAAATTGCAAAATTTGCCGCCTTCTAGATTTGCCGCCATGGACCGCGGCCCATGTGGCCACCCCCTAAATCCGGCCCTGTTGACGTCGCTACTAATAGTGTCTATAGCGTGGACCAATAAATCAAAACACAGCGGTGGCGCTCCCTGCGCGGTAAAATTTCTTACTATGCACCGCTGTAGATTCACGTTAAATACGTCCAACTTTGAGTAATATTCGACTGCCGAACGTACAAATTGAAGGACGACCTGCGCAGAGGAGATCTCGACCCTCGGCGGCGGGTTAATTCGCCAAAAATGAGCTTGCTAGTTGTGCTCCGATAAGCGGCATAGCCCTGCGGTTCCCCGCGGCTTTAGTCAATCCCGCGAAGGGTAACCACGCTCAAGCTCCCAGTCGCTTAAGGGAGGAATCTACTCCGCTTCGATGCCAAATCTATTCTTTAAATCCCATGTCTAGCGCGTTAATGGGCCCGTTGCGAACCTACGATGGGTCAAAAAGAGGAGTTTTTCTAATAACAACACTAGAAAAAAAACACATTATGGATCTAGAGTCCAGACTTTTAAAATCATCGACAAGAAGAAATACTCTTGATTCAATCAGATTTTTGCTTAAATCAGGAACCAAGCTTCTTAATTTGAGCGGATTTTCTTTTGATTTAAGCTTAAGTCTGATTAAATCAAGAGTATTTTTTCTTGTCCATGTTTTCAAGAGTCTGGGCTCTAGATACAATGTGTTTTTTTCCAGTGAAGAAGACTTAAAAATCAGGACGAAACAAAAATGGACACTTAAAAAATGGCTGCAGGATCGCGATTCAACGGGCAAAAACTGTCAAATATCGTCATATTCTATTGATTGAATTGATTAAGCCAAAGCGATGTAATATTGAATTTCTTCATTGCTTATATAGCCTTTTCGACCTCGATTAAGAAATTGAATATTGCGTTGCTTTGGTTAAATCAATTCGATCAATAAGAATCAATGCGTAGGAGAATCTCCTTTAAAAACAAACGGGGCATTTAACGAAAAATTTCGGGAAAATTGATCGAATTGATTCAACGAAAGCAATGTAATATTCACTTTCTTAATCGAGGTCAAAAAGGCTTCCAGCAATGAAGAAATTCAATATTACATCGCTTTGGTTTAATCAATTCGATCAATAAGAATCAATGCGTAGGAAATTGTCCTTAAAAACGAATGGACCATTCAGCGAAAATTTCCGGACCTTTTTGGGAAATGTTCATACTTTTCCAGTGTAACCGGACTGCCCTTACAAAAGTCAGTACTATTTCCAGATTTTTCGGATTTTGAGGACCAGTAGACACCCTGAACTTCCTCCTTCTTTCTTCTTTCGAATCGGAGCAAGGAAAGTGTTAAAAAGAGTTTTTCTGATGGAAAAATGAATGGAAAATCATGTTGAAAAAATGTGAACACTGAAAAGCTGGTGAGCCATTTAAAGTTACTTGGACGGTCAAACTATTTTTCTTATTTAAGGGAAATCTAGTTACAGAAGGAACAAAAAATCAACAGAACACTTGAGACAAGGTACAAATTTGCAGATTCTGATGTATTTACCCTCTTGAAAATTTCACATAAAACGCGATGTCCGCAATGAAAACTAATGATAATAACTCCGAACCAAGATATTAACGTTATATTTGACATTCTTTAAAATGAGGGACATCAGAGAATTATGAACTTTAAAATTTTGCCAACGATTATGTCAAGAAGAAAATATAATTTGTTAGAAGGTGGAGAATCTCTTCGAAAACATAAAACAATGACCGATAGTCTGGTGGCTGAAGTAGGTGAAATATTCTGGCTTTGAAATTTTCTATTGCTTGTCAACCTTCAAATCGCGCCCCCATCTGTAAACTTTTAATTCACAAAAACTGGTTGACATAACGTGGAAAGACTAACTAGAAAACCCAGTGCGCCTTCAATAATTTTCTATGCACCACGCACAGTCGTAGAGCACGTATAGTTGCATCCTATCGTTTATAGCACTTGGCCGCTTGACAAGGTGCAAGAATTTAAGCCTTTTGACCCCCGTTTTCCCTACAAAATTTAAGGTAGGACACAATGTTTGCAACAGAAAGTGCTGAATTTAACTTGCAAACAAGTTATGAGCGTTTTTATCTAGTGCTGCTTACGAGAAATATGAAACTCTCGCTCACGTGAAAAACCAAAGTCTACTCGAATCAAATCGCACACATCACATTTGACTACAGTCGTAGAAGCCTGTGCTCGCTTCCAATGGGTGTCGGATGACATCACTCAATTCGGCGTGAAACCGGAGCATTTTAAAAGTCCGAAAAATTTGCGCCTTAGATACTGCGCATTTCTCGGTTTCCGAGTTACTATTTCGCGTTTATAATGTGCGCATCGTGTGCTTTGCGTCCAAGGAAAAAGAAGTCAGGGGCTATCCCCTGACATTGTGATTCTCCCCCAATTTGTTGGATGATATGGGCATTTCCAATTCAATATGGTAGTACCACAACTGGATTACATTTTGCATTAAGGAAGCACTATTTCCAGCTCATTTTAGAAACAACATATTATATGCCGTTAATTTCCCCATTCAGATACGTGCTTTCGTGGAAGAGCCAGAAATAGTGGTTCCTTATTGCAAAATGTAATCCAACTCAAGTTGAGGTAGTATCGCGCCATTTGGATTAGTAACCTTAATCTCCGCCAACATTTTATTTATTTTAAAGAGAAATTGTTCGATGCAGTGGTCCGAAAATTTCACTGAATTTTCTTTGTGCTGCCGATAAAATTCGGTGAAATTTTCAAACAAATTCCATCAACAATTTCTCTGTAAAAAAAAAAAAAAATGGCGACGGAAATTTCGAAACGTCGTACGACGCTTTTGATACTTTGCCCGGAAGGTGACGATGTGAGGAGCATTTCAGGAGGAAAGAACAAGCAGAGTTCTTAAATTTGATGATAGATTCCTTCCAAAATATTAATAATTAATGAGCTCTTCGTCGTGAATTTACAGAATGTCGAAAATTGACGATCTGCCCGGGCATCATTTGATAAAATGCCCGATTAGACTGATAGCCTGCTCCAGATACAAAGATATCCTTCGGTCGGTGCTAGAGTACCGTTATAGGGAGAGTATGGACAACTCGATTTATTTAGCTCTTAGGGCCCAAAAGGGCGACAACGTGAAAAACGCAAATCACTAGAAAAGTGCTGCTGCCAACTTATGCACTTGAAAGATTAATCAATAAGGCCGACAGTGCGTTGCAAACAAGCGTTTTTAAGGATTAAGACTTTGAAACTAAGAAAATGTATACGAAATCCAAATTTTGTACGTTCTTTTATAATTTTTGATCAGTGTACCTACTCTCATAGTTTGAATTAGTACCACTGAATAATTCAAGTTCAAAGGTTGGCTACCTTTCTGGGCCCTAGGAGCTACATGACCTGATCAAACCTACCCTCCAAATTTTCGAGCTTTCCATTCTCTCCCAATAAAGTTACCCTACAAAGATGTATCTTTGGTCGATGCTGAGCGTTCGATTTGGCTGGCGCGGATTGACCTGTGGGCCTTGCGGTGAGTTGCGCCGGGCGGGCGGGACGACGGCATGAAACGCAACGCGGCGCGGGCGGCGGCGCGGCGCGCAGTCTGCCCTAATCCTCTAATTGAATTGAGCTCATGAAGTTGTGAGAGTCCCGCGTCCTGTCCGCTGTCCCCGCGGTCCCCAGGACCTGCAGCAAGCCCGGCCGACTGCGCCAACTTACCGCCAAAGCGCCCGTCAATTGAGATTCCGCACCCGAAATCCTCACACCGCGATGCCGAATTCTCTCCTCTAGAAGCAAGACCAATCCACACAGGTCAGTCATTCCCGAGGACGAGTTTTGGTACTCTACTGCGCAGTGACGTAGTATTGAGTGCCTGCAATGTATTTCTTGTGGGAGCACTCAATGCTACGTCACATTGGGTGCTGCGAGTTAGGGCCGGGTGGGGGAGTGGATTTCAAAAAAGCTGCGCAATGACTGACCTGCGTGGATTGGTCTTGTCTCGGAGTCTCTTTACAGAGCGAGTTAAGACAACGCGGCTCATGGATGTCACAAAAGGGAATAAAGATCACACAGAGTGGACGTTTTTTGTAATCTTCGATCAACCCATTCCCGAATTCCAAACTCCGTTCCCTCTCTCATTCCATTTGTTCTTTGCCGTACCCCCAATGACCCTGCAATGGAGATGTTGCATGTGTGAGGGATTTGGGATTTGACTACTGGTTTTTATGTAAAAGTTCGCGAGAAACACGATGGTGCCACTGGTTTTCTCTGAAATCATCTCCCAAGCTCAAAAAAAGCTCTCAAGTTGAGGCCAAAATGAAGAGGATATCCCACGCTATCCTAAGATTCCCCCTCTACATCAAGACAAACTTTCTAAGCAAAGATAGGGAGCAAATACATTAGCAGGGTTGCCGTGTTTTCAGTTTTAGAGTCCCCAAATAAAGTGGCAGCCCTGTCAATGTATTTGCTCCCTATCTTCGCATGGAGAGTTTGCCTTGATGTAGACGTGGATTCTCAGGATAATGTGAGTTATCCCCTCAATTTTGGCCTCAACTTGAGAGCTTTTTTTGAGCTTGGGAGTTGATTTCAGAAAAAACCAGTGGCACCATCGTGTTTCTAGCGAACTTTTACATAAGAATCAATAGTCCAAACGCTAATTTCTCACACATGCAACATCTCCATTCCTTATCCATGAATTTTTTCATTCCATGTTACCCGGTTTTCTGAGTCCTGGACACCAGGGCTTAGATGGAGGCTGATGCGAAAAATTACAGGAACGGCAACACGTTATGCGGTGTAGGAAAGATAATAGATGTTGGCGCCGTGGGATGCAAGAGTGCGCTAGCGGTCAAGGTGCCGTGGAGCCCTGAGGCGGGTTCTTGCTCGTGGCTGCTCCGTATCCCACACGATCGTGCACCGATCCGAATGATTCTTGATTCTGGATCCGCCTCCATGCATCATCATCCTCTTTGACAGCCTCAACTTAAAGCTCTTTTGTTGTACCCCTCGTTGTCGTCTTGTGCGTGGAAATTATTTCCAAAGCGAGAAAGTCATGTGCCATTCTGCCGTGATAGCAAAGAGAGCAGTAAGTGCAAACATGAAGTGTTGAGAAAACGGGCACAGAGGTGACTTCCCGGAAAATTGTATTGAAAGAGGCCTCCGTTCTGTGTCAATTTGCCTCAAATCATCCGAAAGACTCTTAAAAATCTTTTAGATGATTAAAAATCGACAGATTTTAATCCAATTACATTAAAAGGGTATTTTTCATTTTCATGCTAGGCTATTGTTAGGCAAGAAAGCCGTAAGTGCTATCCACTGCATGCTTTCGTGGTTGCGTTTTGGACACACAATAAACACATTTCCAGGTTAGTAATTGGCAGAGGAGGGCTGCTTTTTACTTGAAAGCACTGTTTTCATTGGCTCTCTGGAGGAGTATTTGTCACTTACTGCTGTCTTGCTTTAAGCCTACGTTATTTTTAGCGCACTTACGGTTACGGCTTCTCATATGTCTCGATTTCGTGAAAATTATAAGAATTTTATAAAAGAAGCCTCCGTTTTTCTCAAATTATCACTAATGGTACGAGAGACTCCTAGAAATCGTTTAGATGATTAAAAATCGACAGATTTTATTTCAATTAAACTAAGAGGGCATTTTCCATTTTTATGTTAGGCTAGTTTTAGGCAAGACAGCCGAAAGTGCCATCTTCTACATGCTTTCGTGGGTGCGTTTTGGACGCCAAACAAACACATTTTCAGGTTAGAAATTGGCAGAGAAGGGCGGCAGTGTACTTGAAAGCACTGCTTTCATTGGCTCTCTGGAGAAATAATGTCACTTACTGTTGTTTTGCCTGAAATTACGTCATTTTGTGTGCACTTACAGCTTCCACATATGTCTCGTTTTAATGAAAATAAGATGAGTTTATCTGGAGGGATATGAAGCGTAACACTTGTGGAAAAAGTACACGCTAACAGAACTTTCAGTCAAAATTTTTAACTCATTTTAATCCGTCGTAGGATGAAATAAAAAAAGAATTACAAATTACACATAAAATAACATGGAACATAACCGCATTCTTCCTGCGCATTTCAAAACATGAAAAAAATTGTACGTCATACATGTTAATTTGTTGATTTCAGAGGTTTGCGTTGTGTGGATTGTGTTGTAAGTGAAATTTCGATTAAGATAAGGAAACACGTGACAGATGGCTCAAATTCGCTTTTTTCCAGTTATCCATTTCGTTTGTAGGCTGTAAGATCTCTGACAACATAATTTTCGGTTTCGTTTCATCATGTCAAAAGTGGATAGAGGCGAACAAGGACGTTAGGCGATAAGGAGCCGCGCTTGGTGCAAATCAAGAATTATGAAAATGATAAGAAAAAGTACAGAGAAACAAGATACAAATCAACGTACTCCTAAGTCGAGGGATTGCCTACCTAAGCACAGTGAAGGCGAACATGTGTACGCACTAAGGGCGTCACGTCTACACCGCGCGCCGTTTCTGCCGCTAATACGATGAAATATGATACAAAGCAACGTACTCCTAGGTCGAGAAATTGCCTACCTAAGCACAGTGAAGGCGAACATGTGAACGCACTAAGGACGTCACGCCACGCCTACACCGCGCGCCGTTCTTGGCGCTATGTGAACGTGTATAAATACGGTAAAACAGGATACAAATCAACGTTCTCCTAAGTCGAGAAATTGCCTACCTACGCACAGTGAAGGCGAGCATTTGAACGCAGTAAGGACGTCACGCGGTGCAGCGGTGAAGTGACGCAAAAAATCCACCGGTGTGGCGGAGCATTGTGCCGCTAATGACGTTAACTTGCAGCATTTTCCATTTAAACACATGTATTTTCGCAGATTAGGTTATTTTGTCATGTTTTCTTCAATAATTGTTCGATTTCGAAACCAAGGATATCCTTGTACTCACTTTTCCTAACAGTATCATTTTAAAGATGAAATTCCCAAAATTTCAGACACCTGCAAATTCTATATTTGCTGGATCCGCCAAGTCCTGTCCATCGATCCCTAACCTCTGAAAATAAACGCCACTTGAGGTATTTTCAAGCCCCTGAAAAATTTAACGGTGGCAGAATTTTGAAAATAGTCGAGCGAGAGCTCCCCTACAAAGACGAGAAAACTAAAAAACAAACCCAGACTCAGACCGACGAAGGCCGACTGTAGATCGTTGAGACCGTAGGCTCTCGGCTGGTCGACATCCACGATCATCCCACGGGAACTCTCCAGTCTCATGTACGGTTCAGCAGTGTTTTCCAAATTTAATTTCGAGAACCCGCTCTCCAAATAATACATCAGGAAAAAATTGAACTTCTCGAAAAGAAAAGAATTCTTCAGGAGCAGGAACATGACCGGATGCGTCATCAGACACTCTTCCATCAGATGATACTCGACTTCCTCCATGTTCACCAAGGGTGTCACGAACATATTTTGTTTCCACATCGACAAGGCGGGTATTTGCACCAGACAGGCATCCGTCACCGCGATCGCGCGAATATTTTCCCAGACTTTTCTGATGGAATCGTTGCCGGCCCTCATGCTCGAGGTTAAATAATCGGTGAATATTTCACCCGAGTACTCTTCGTCCAGGTAGAAACCTAAGTTACTGATTAATTTTTCCTTCAAAGCTTCGAAGCTCTGCTGGTCGAGGATCCTCTGGGCGGACTCTATCGATATCCTATTGATGGGTTGAATAAACAGCTCCGATTCCGCCAATTCCCGCAAAGTATCGATTTCAGGGTATAATACCCTGTCGCTCAGGAGAGTAGTCATTTCGCTTAGAAATATTGTTGAAATAATAAACGCGGAAAAACTGAAGATTAAAAAAAGAAGCTTCCCTGTGACCAGGCGGCCGAAAAATGGAGACGGCGGTCTTCCGCACACGAAGTAAGCCCAGATCGTCAGGATGGACGACATGCCTCTCACATGGTCGATCTCAGCTTCCGAGTAGAAGCGGTTGAAAAGTCCGCACTGCGAATGCAAGAATACGTACTGTATCGCGAGGAAACAAACGACGGTACCGAAAACCAAATACCAAACAGTGGTCGGAAAGGTTTTGAAAATAACCAGTCCTTGTGACATGAACCCACTGTGCGGGGTGATAAAACAGAAGGCTGTAGAATCGATGGCGGCAGAGAATTCGACTTTCGAGTAATCCATCTCCACTAAATGTACTCCGCTATCGAATAAGTACAAACTCACGTCCAACTTGAGGCCTTCTTCGACATCGAAATTTGTATTTTCGGAAGTCACGTATTCTGCGCTGCCGTTGACGTACTGCTTGAAGTCTTCCAGTATTACCAAGTACAGCGCAGCGAATCTCTCAGGGAACGAAATGGCAGCCTTCAAGTAATAATTCTTATTATCGTCATCATCTATGACGACTCTGATGGGTTTGCCATGCATGCTGCTCCAAGAGAAGTCGAAGAAAGTCCCATCAGTTACCGAAACTAGGGTCTCCGTAAACGGGTCGTATTTTTCGCAGCCGGTTGGGTGACAAATGACCGCCAATCGACCCTTGAAAAAGCGCCAGAAGAATTTGAAGTAGAGTATCATACCATCGGGCGCTCCGGCTTCGTGATTCTTAAAAGTTTTGTTTCCAAATTCAAATTGGCAAGGTTTCCGCTGGGCTGATTTTCTGTAATTATGGTCGAATTCTTTCACCAGAAAAATCAAGTGGTTTCTCGAGTTCCAAATTTTGTTGACGTACAAACCTCGAGTGACCTCGAAGAGTGAACTACTCAATACTGAACTTCCGTCCAATTCGGCAGACGTGATATTCACGAATTTACTGCAGGAATTTTCATGGGGTTGAAAAGGACGTCCATCAATTCGTACACAGTAGTGAGGTAAAGGTTTATTTAAAGATTCCGATTGAATAAATTCAGACTCCATCAATGTCCCCTCTTGTGAAATCGTATGAAAAATCAAGTCAAGTATCTCATCGGCTTTATCGAGGCTGAAGAGTATATTTTTCCTGTTATCAGCGAGTACTGTACTTGTCAATTTTCTATGATCGGATACCGAGATGGTCTGAATTGAAGCATCATGCAAAGCTTGAATAAAATGCACGAATACAGGCTCTGCGGAGAATTCTACGGTATATAATAACGGTTGCTGTGATTCGTTCACTATATTTTGGCATACGTTGAGTGCTAGTAAGAAGATGGACTCCGTCTTTTCTTCCAGGACTTTCGGTAAGAATCTAGGAGGGTAATACGCACTGAAAACTATATGAACATGTATAAGGATTGGATAAAGAAACTTGCTCATAACTGTTGAGGGGGATTGTAACTTGGCGAAAAAAATAAAATTCTAAAAATTTAAAAAAAAAATTTTGGCGAGTGAAATTCTTAGTGTTCATCTATTTTATTCCGTGTTCAGAGCATATTGAGCATTTGATGAACTGATAATTTGTTATGTACAGTAAGTAACAAGAAAAGAAGGAGAGAAAATCTGCTTTTTCAGGAGTTATTGTTCCTGGATTGCGAACGTGAAGTCAATTAATCAATTTCAAAATACCTGTATGAAAAGAATAATTGCCAACCAGCCCAAAATTGAATATCTGCATCAACTCACAAATGGTAACTGCATCGACGTAACAATTTTTAAGAACTTCGATACTTTGTTGTGACAAAAATTTGAAATCTAGGTCAAAATTGGCATATTCAAGGTAAGATGCCGTTCGGGACACATCAAAACAGGAAAACTTGGCGTTAGATTTTTGATTGGACATGAAAATCAAGGACGATCGATTTCTAAAACTACGAAGAATCGTGCACGAGGGAATCATTTCAGTCCATACTTACATTAGGGACTAATATACCTAGCATAACAACAAACACTTTAAGTTACAACTGTAAAATGGCGCATTTTACATTGCATTTTTTTATTGAATTTTATTGAGTTTGGCGGTAATAATCGTTTGTGAGAGAGGAGAAGAGATAGAATAATATACTAGTAATCATTAGTAAGAGAGGAGAGGAGATAGAATAATATAGGTAGTTAATAATATTGAAGTGCTGCACTAATAAAACTGCACTTAAATATATTAAAATACGTTTATCCGCTTAACACGCAATTAGCGTGAAAAAAAGGAGGTAAACAGGATAATAGGATTATAAAAACTTCTATTTGTGTGAAAAAATCAGTGGCATATACGTCATTTCTAAAACCAGGCAAAAGTTTGCTGCAGTAATTTTCAAATCTATGATGCAACATATGTCACTTCTACACTTCCTTCATATATAAAGGTACGTACCCACTTTCTTTTTAACATTTCTCGTCAACATTGCTAATTTTCCACTTTTTCTCATGAAAACCCGAGTATTTTCCGGATTTTCCGAAACAATTTTTCGACACAAGCGACTTTTCACCCGGCATTTTTCAAAAATCACTAATTCGACTAAAGCGCTGTTTTTTTAACATTGTTCCTTGTGGGAGCGTCCCGGGCCCGAAGAAAATTTCGACTTAAGCGGTTCTTCGTCATAAGCGTCGTTCGATTTAAACATGGTGTCTACTGAAACAGGCTGACCAAAAATCAGTTCTTTTACAGTATTTTTTCAGTACATTTCCAAGAAATTAGTACATTTTCAACGGAAAAAATCAGTACTTTTTCAGTACCTCCAATTAACGAAATTCGAAAAATTTCAAAAATTTAACTTTCTCGCTCATATTGGGACAACAATGACGAAAAAATTAAATAAATTCCGAATATCCAAGCGGAATTTCCGCACTTTTTCAGAACTTCTGGGCCGCCTTTAAAAAAGTCAGTACTATTCCCGGACTTTCCGGGAATTCCGGACTTGTAGACACCCTGATTTAAAGGATTTTTACTGTACAATTTCCAGAACATTGATGTTCTTCCACCGCGCCCCTCAACAAAAAAAAGCTAAGATGGGAAAAAAATATTTGCAATTTATCGAGGATGGGAGCGGCAACGATGGTGGATGGATGCGGTTTTCGATGGGCCTGGCTCGGATCCGCGCGGCGGCTGCGGCGCCCAATTATTGGTGATTTTTTTATTCCTTTATCTGCACATGCATCCCACAAAAAGTTGGTGAGTCATCCTTCGACATAAAGAGAATTTTCCTATCTCCTCCGCCCATCCCATCGTCATTACATCAATATGTCTCTCGTGCATCATCACCGCGGAGTCTCGTTGAGTAGACTCTCTCGTCGGTTCCATATCAGTGCCGTGGCCACACCGAGTGCATGCGCGAAAACCACTCCCGTCGTCCAAGGAAAAACGTCGTATGATCCATTAAGGGTTGCCTAATTCACCCTGACAAACAATCATTTTACAGGAAAATATGTTTCAGGTCAATTGCAGGGTTGCCATGACTTCTTTATCTTCAATTCCCTGACTTTTCCCTGGCTATTTTTGCTATTCCCTGACTTTTTTGTGAATGTGTTTTTTATGTATTTATCAACCTTGGGATGTAACTCTGTTTCCCTACTTGAGAAACGACGAATTAGCACTTCAGATGCTTTTGCTGGAAGGTGACGTTTTTTTCAATTTTTTGGGCACGTACACGGAGAAAAAAACTTCGTGCGTGGGACCCGAAGTTTAGGTCATATGGATCTCTGAAGTTTTCAGATTGAGCATCTGAAAAATTAAGGTCTAGCTGACGAGGTTCGGATCACACATCTGAAACTTTAGCTCTTAACATCTGAAGTACTTCAGATGTGAGAATCGAAGTTTTTCGGATGTGAGAACGAAAGTTTTTCGGATGTGAAAACCGAAGTACTTCAGATGTAAGAACTGAAGTTTCAGATGTGTGATCTGACCCTCGACAGCTAGACCTTAAGTGTTCAGATGCTCAATCTGAAAACTTCAGAGATCCATGTGACCTAAACTTCGGGTCCCACGCACAAAGTTTTTTCTCCGTGTAGATATCAGAAAGCCCCGATTCAAATAGTCGGCACCTGCTTAGTCCATGATACGAAATGAGAGGTCAAATCTCGTAATCTTGTGTAATCAAAACATCCCAAAAGTGTAAACGTGCGATGAACGACGCTGCGTGACACGGCGCTGCGGCGGTGGAGAAAAAAGGGTTCAAAGAGCGAGCAGCTTGACTGATTATCGTCCTGACGGTGGGAAAAAGTAGACAAATAAACAAAAAGCTGGGTTATATTTAGAACCGGACCACGATAGCCCGCAGGAAGCTCATTTTCATTCACAAAATAGTCGATATCCGATCAGTGGAGAACATAAGTTTTAAGTTAAACCCGTAGGACATCGACGGATCATTACGGACGGAGATAAGCTTATTTTTCTCAGAGTCCGAAATTACTCACAGTCTGATTCTGGAACATTAGACGCGCCGCGCAATGGATCGAGTCGATAGGAGAGGTCGGACGAATTTGGAAACTTTAAAAGCTTACAACTCCGTTTATACAAAACTTAGAGGTATTAAACGTGGTTCCATTGGTTTCCTTGTAAAATTTTCATCCAGAAGCACCCATTAACATTTATATTGTGACGGATTAAACATAAAAATTTGCAAATTTAGTTAAAAATTTCATGTCCGACCACTCCAATCGACGCGATCCACTGTGTGCCGTTGTTGCTGAGCGTTTCGGGGAAAGAAATAATTGATTCTTGATTATTGACTGTGATGAAGAAAGAAAATTGCACTGCTACTCGGAAAACCTGAAGAACCCCTACTTGGGGAATCCATGCTTTGGAAATGGGTCTGCAGGCTGGTTAATGGAGTTTATAGACAAAACTATAGACAAAAAAGACGGAGAGAAAATGAAGCGATCCTAATGGTTGAAACGGGTGGATGCAAAGGAAGAACGCGGTGAGTAGAACACTTAATGACGGCAACCGACTAGCTGAGGTGGAAAATTTTAAGAAAATGTAACAATTTGAAATTTTAATGATGAAATTTAATGATATCTTCCTGTGAAATTTCGAATTATTGAAATTTCAGAAACTTTTGGAAAATTCAAGTGAAAAATTACGTGAAATTTCAAGGTCAATCGCAGCTCACTAGAGACCCTGTGATCAATCCATGATTTCACCCCTTATAGTCTATCAACCTATAGGATCGCTCCATTTTACCTTCGTCCATAGCTTTGCCTATCAATTCCGATCATCAGCCCACGCGGCGTAGTTCTTGTATGTATTGGATTTTTCTAATTCAACATAAGAGCCGCTGAAGTAACTTCGATTTTGAACAATAGGGTCACTTATGCGCCTTCAATCTTTTGTGTATGCAATCTGGACATTCGTCAAGATCGAATAGTTGCATCCAGAAGTTCATAGGAATTTAGCAAGGCGCCGCGCCGGCCAAATCGCACACGCACATACAACAACGTATGAAAAGACCCAGAGCGCCTTCAATATTTTGCATATGCAATTAGGACAACCGTAGAGCACGAATAGTGGTATCCAGAAATCTATGGCAATTTGATACGGCGCAGCAGGGCGGCGCCAACTCGTAATTTAGTTTATTCCGACAAATGCGATTGGCTGAAAAGGTTCTTCATGCTACATTTTCTCTGATAAAATTATAATGTTTTGGAGCTCTTGGAAACATTATTCTCCTCAATGTTCAGCGATTTTTACACGCGTTTTAATCTGCCGCAACTGTAAATTTCGAGAAAAAATTGATGCAGCTAGTTGCAAACTCAGCGATCGCCATTCCCCCGTTTAAAAATTCTGCAGAATCTGGTTAATACTTACTGAGGAGTAACCAAAATGTCTTCAGCTGCTTGAAATGAGTCTCCGCTTCTTTGCTTAAAAACGGGAAATTCACGAGAAAACATAAACATGCAGGCCTTCTCGTTCTTTGAATTAAACATTATATTACAGTTATTCGAATATAATTATTATTCATTTCGTTGAAATTATACTGATCGCAAAATTTTAGGCAGGGAAATGGTTTGCAACGGTGCGCTTCAATATTCACGACTTTCCTCAAAACTAAAAATTTCATCGGGTGCGATTTAGCAACGTTCGAATGTTGATATACCCTAACGACATCAACATTCTCCGCAAGATTGTTTTCTCCAAAAAATCACAAATCTTCCTCAAACAGCATCCGGAAAATAAGCTGTGAGAGCCACCTTTCATATACGACCCCTTCGACGCAAGGACGTGATTCAATTTTCACTTGAGCCCTGGAACACATAGAATGAAACGGACTGTAAAACTCGCCTCAGAATACAGTTACGAAGGAGCCACGTTGAAAAGCTCTGTCGTGCCGAAAGAAAAACGCCGTACGAACATTCGATTGTTGCAAAATTTCTTATAATAAAACATTTATTGTTCAGAGAAGTTATAAATATTTTCCTTCGAAATGTCCAGACACGTTCGATTTAGGTGAACCTATTTCCGGAGTAAGCTGACATCAGATATCGAACAGATCATGCTAAAATACTTGATGTCGCTTTAAAATTTAGGCGACAAACGGATCCCTTACGCAGAGGAGCAGGTTTCTCCGTGAGATTTACCTAATCAAATGGTTATTTGGATTACATTTTGCAAGAAGGAACCTCTATCTCTGACTATCCCACACTGGAAAAAAAACACATTGTATCTAGAGTCCAGACTCTTGAAAACATTGACAAGCAAAAGGACTCTTGATTCAATCAGATTTAAGCTTAAATCAAGAACCAAGCCTCTTAATTTGGGCGGATTTCCTTTTGATTTAAGCTTAAATCTTATTGAATCAAGACATTTTTTTTTCGTCGATGTTTTTAAGAATCTGGACTCTAGATCCAATGTGTTTTTTTTTCCAGTGTCCGATTGAACTTTAATCGTGGATTCATGACGGAACATGTTTCAAAAATCACGAATGCGTTGAATTTGGCAACACGGGTGAGTTGATACGGTGTTTTCCGTTAGCTTCACGGTGTGTAAATCCGCGCGCCCGAAATAATAACGACAAATCCGTCGCTGATTGCGTTTACGACGCCCCCCCCCCACTCCCCGCCTCGCCTCTTCCGGCGCACCCTCGCTTCCTCCGGGCGCGGAGACCGGAGGAACCGGGGGTGCGGGCCGGAGGGGGGAGGGTGAAAGGACCGAAAAAACTTTCACCCGGCTCATAATTTTCCCGCGCGCGGGATCCCGGGGCAATTAAGCTGGCGACGACGCGGGAGCCGAGGGGCGCGAAGGGCGCAGCCGGCTAAAAGCTCGTCACCGCTTTTATTGAAGGGGGTGAGCGGGAAAGAATGCGCGGACGAGTGCCCGACGATGCCAATTTTCCGCGAAATTTCCTGGTTTTTTTCGTGAGAAAGTTGTTGATTGTCACTGGTATTCTCTGAAATCAACCCCCAAGCTCAAAAAAAAGCTTTCAAATTGAGGCCAAAATGGAGGGGATACCCCACGCTACCCTGTGAGTCCACCTCTACATCAAGACAAAATCTCCATGCAAAGATAGAGAGCAAATACATCGACAGGGCTGCCACTTTATTTGGGGACTCTAAAACTGAAAACACGGCAACCCTGCTAATGTATTTGCTCCCTATCTTCGGACGGAGAGTTTGCCTTGATGTAGAGGTGGACTCTCAAGATAGCGTGGGATATCCCCTCCATTTTGGCCTCAACTTGAGAGCTTTTTTTGAGCTTGGGAGTTGATCTCAGAGGAAACCAGTGGCACCATCGTGTTTCTCGCGAACTTTTACTTATAAATCAACAGTCAAATCGCAAATTCCTCACACAAGCAACATCTCCATTGGCAGGGTTGAGAGGCGCCGTTGGGGGGAGACTTTGGCGCGAAAGCAAGCCCAGTAAGTGGTTGAGAATAGAATTATTTTGCGAGTAATTTGGCAGCATTGCAAGAGGCTCCTGGAGGCGGAGCGGAAGACGCGGTGCCGCAGCTCCTGGCAAGACGCTCCGTCGCCGAGATTTCAAAGTTGCGCGGCTCCGGGCTTCCAACTTGGAGCTTTCCCGACGTTGCCGGCCCCGGCGAGGGTGGATCCAAGCGAGAAGACAAAGCGTCGTTTCTCAAGTTAGCGGGCCGATTATTGAAAATGATAGACAAAGCTATAGACAAAGGAGACATAGGGAGTAAGGAGCGATCCTATTGGTTGAAAGGGGTGGTTCTAATAGACAAAGGGGGTAAATGATGGACTAACTATCGGGTCCCTCGTGGGTTGCCGTTTGTTAGTCTATTACCTACCTCCTTTGTCCATTGCAATCACCCGATTCTACCAATAGCATCCATCCATACCTTCTTCTTTGTCTATTGCTTTGTCTATAAATTTCAATAATCAGCCCGCAGGAGTTGTTCGTATTTGTTTCGGCTAAGATTGCAAAGTTGTTGAAATTCAAATTTCGCGCCGCAGCTCTAGCTGTTTGAGCCGGAAGCCGAGTTATGGCCAAAAAAAAACATTCCATTCATGAATCAAGTCATGAAAGAAAACAGACTCTAAGAGCAGATAAAAACACATGTTCATGTGTACACTGTACGGATATGATAAGATGAAAACCAAAGCAGGGGCCTAGGAAACGCTCCAATGCCAAATAAACATTTTTCAGTAACAGATGCCGTCAAAATTGAAAGTCCTCTTTAACTAGTTATTTCGTGCGCCTTCAATCTTGTAAGACACTGTGCAACGCCTCTGACGCAAAATAGTTGCATAATGCGTCGCGGCGCGGCAAGCAACCAGCGCAGAACGCGCACAGGCGCCTACAAACCTAACGGAATACTTCACGCTTTGCGCAATGCGTGAAGTATCCCGTTAGGTTTGTAGGCGTCAGTGCGCGTTCTGCGCTGCTAACACGCCGCTCCGCTCTGTGTTAGGCTCTAATATTTAAACTCGCGGAGTCAGCGTTTTTCAATTCATGATTTTGAAATGTTTGCACTCTCTGCATTGATTATTCCCTTTTAAACTGATGAAAAAGAAATAAGTACTACTGGAAAATATAATGCGTTTTTTGTAAATATAACAGTCGTTCCGTGTCAAATTTAATGATTTCCAAAGCATTCAAATTGATTATTTTATGTTTTGGGCTTTGACTGTGCTGCAGCGTAGTGTAAGCGCAACTAAACGCTCAAAATTGGACTATTTGACCCAAGAAAGTCGATGTACAAATAAGTTAAAAACAAAAAATTTGACAATTTGAAAAGATGAATCAAAAAAAGAAATTAACATTTCATTTAAAATATGAGTTACGATAACAACACCTCATTATCTCTTAATTTTCTCATTTCGATATTGTCAATATAATTTAACACACGGACTAAAATATGACGCTTGAATTTGATTTTAGTGGACTTTACATTTGTGGACTTAACTTAGTGGACGTTTAAGTGATGGACTTAACAATAGTGTGGGCTTTAGAACTGTGGACGTAAAAATTGTGGACGAAAAGTCTGTGGACGTAAAAAAAAGTGGACATCAAGTCCGTGTACCACACAGGGTGAGGAAGGAACACTGGCTCATTGAGGAGTATCGTAAAACCGTTAAGTGCGCGGTTTGATTCTAGTAGACTCTGGTTTTTCATAAGAGCGGGTAATTCGTATTTTTCATAGCTCATGCAAAATAAATATGTAAATATATTGGTTGGGAGCTAATTTCAGTAATTCTTCTTCCGTAGATTGTGTTTTCCCAGAAATTTTTATGAAAAAACATTTGTCAGAATGCTTTAATTTGTACAGTGTATAGTGGTCTATTGCTATACATCAATGGATACAACTATTCGTGCTCTACGATTGTCCGTGTTGCGTAGCAAATCATTGAAGGCGATTTGACTCCACTGGTATTACGAGTAGTATTGCTAAGTAACAAGGCTCATCTTCATTATTTTTGAGAAAGAAAAGGAGTGAATAATCTGTGATTTAGAGCTAGGAGCGTGATTTGAAGTTGACAGGCAACGGAAAATCTCAGAGCCAGAGAGTTTCACCTGCGCACGATTGGACACTATTAGTCATTTTTTTAGGTTTTCAAGCAGACTTTTCACCTCCTTATGCACTTAGTTCTTCATTTGTTGTCTTTCTTCCAGTTTTTGATCCCCTCGAGGAGAGGGAGGCGGGGGGCAACTCAAAAATTTCGAATGGCCACCCCCCTCATGGCCAGTGGTGCGTGACTTTTGAATAACCCTGTACGTGATCTAGGGGCGAGATTCGCCACATTCGGAAACACGGCTCCCCTTCAAAATTCAACGGAAAACATGATTTGCGTGGACTTGGAGTCCTCTGCAGGGTGTTTACTAAAAAACAGGCTGGACAAAAATAATTACTTTTACGGTACTTGTTTTAGTATCTTATCAAGAAATTCAGTGCCACCTCCAACAGAAAAATTCCGTACTTTTACAGTACCTCCATTTGACGAAATTCGAAAAATTTGAAATTGCGACAAAAATTACATAAAATTAAAAAAAAATTCCGGACCTTTCTGCGGAATTTCCGTACTTTTTCAGTACTTCCGGACCGCCCCTAGAAAATCAGTACTATTTCCGGACTTTCCGAAAATTCCGGACTTGTAGACACCCTGCCTCTGCATCCCTGGACCAACGGGCGAGTACCTATCCCCGGGTTCCCGTTGGCCGGGTCCAGCGGGTTGGGATGCTGCTGGGGCGCCGGGACGCGGTGGCTGCGGCGGGCGGGGGAGCCGGCAACGACGCCGGTGGTGGCGGCGGCGGCGGCGGCGGCCCCGCCCCCCGACGCTGGCGCGGGTCAGATCCGAAACTATAAAAGAGAGGATCCGAAGTCGCATCCATCCCGCAGCTCACTCCGACCCAAGCTCCCGACCCCGTCGTGTTCAGTTCGTCTCGCGCTCCGCACCGCATCCCCCCGTCGTGTTTACAGTGTTATCTCTTTCCGTTAAACCGCCCTTAAACAAATTCAGGTAGGATCTCCTCTTCATTACACCAAAATCAAGTGAAACTCCCTCCCGGTTCACCAAAGGACAACCCCCGGTTTCGAATTCAGGGTTCTGTGTTTCTACTGTGTTTTCCCTCAGGATTGCTTCAGTGTTCTCACGAGGATGGAAATAGGCAGGACTAAGTCGAAAATTTAGAATTTCGTGTTGCTAGAAACGTAAAATACTGAAATTTCAGGATTCCGGATTCCCTGTGTTTTTTTCCTCGAGGTTTTCAAGTGTTCTCACGAGGATGAAAGCAGGCAGAATGAAGTTGAAAATTTAGCATTTTGTGTGGTCAGAACTATGAGGTACCGAAAATTTTGAATTCCGGGTTCCCTGTGTTTTTTCCTCGGGGTTTTCCAGTGTTCAAACGAGGATAAAAACAGGTGAAATGAAGTCAAAATTTTAGAATTTTGTGTGGAACTTTGAGATACTGAAATTTCTAAATTTCTCGGATTTTCTCGGATTCTGACAGTGTTCACACGAGGATTAAAACCAGGCAGGATCAGGTGAAAAAAAAAAAAAATTGTGTGTTATCAGAACTATCAAACAATGAAGTTTCTGCAGTTCAGATTGTCCGAATTTTTTGTGCTCGCACAAGGAAAAAACAGTCAAAATTAAAACCGTTTGGACGACCAAAAAATTCAGATTTTCGTTAAGCCAAACTAGAATCTCTGGATTCTAAATTGCCTGTTTTTTCCCCTGGATCCTTCCAGTGTTCGCACAAGGATGAAAAAAGCAGAATTAAGTATTGAACGGTTCAGGCAACTAATAATTTGGATTTTCGTCTTGTCAGATCCGTGAACCATCGACATTTCAAGTATATTTTCGGTCACTGAGAACCCTGAAGTTGTTCGGTGTGGTGTTCCCTAAATTAACCGGGAGCGAGTTTGACAATTATTAGCAGTGTGTATTATAATTTCTGTGTTTTGTGCTACCGTGTGTGTTTGTGCCCTGGACGCTTTGTGACGCCGCTTTTCACCGATTGTGCTCGGAATTTTTCGAAGTTCCTGAGAAAATTTTGGAAGAATCTTCGGTGCTCGCGAAGGATTCTTTCCTACGGTATTCTAGTCTCGACGCATGGACTGTTAGCTCTTATTCCCGAGGCTAAAATGCCTTGTTATCTTCATTTTTGATGTTTGCCATGGATATTCAAAGTGATATTCCAGTCACGACCTCAGGACTGTCAAACTTGAATACGACAATTTCACCGATTTCTTTCGCGGTTACACATAGCGTTTTTTTTATTTTATTTTGTTTTATTTTCATAAAACCAGTTAGGAAATCCTGCTTAGGATCCAGCCGGCGAATCGTTTAACCAGTCAAAATAATTACAAGCAAATAATATTATTTTTTTTTATTTATTGTGGATTGTTGAGCACAGATATTTTGCGAAAAGAAGGTTCAACAATAATTTTCGATGTTAGACATTAAAAAAATGAATTTTGTCCAAGTTTCGGGTTTCTACAGTTGAAAAATGACAGTAGCCGGTATACAGCTACCGGGGTTGGGTTCAGAGTTTTTTAATCAATGTGATGGATTCTGTGATGTGGGAAACAAAGAGACCATGGCAATTTGGGACATTTTGGTGAAAAATAAGGCTGACTCGGTACTTGAAACGAAAAGAAGTATAGTCAGCAGTTAGAATCTTCAATAACGTATTATTTAGTAATTTGACATTCTTGTTACTACAAACATTCTGGACGTGTTAAAGTTAAGAATTCTTTTTCTTGAGATCAAAATCACTTAAATGGTGGATTTAGAGTCAAAGGTGCCGGGCGTAAAAGAAATGATTTTTTCCCCTCTTTTTTATGATGACAATACTTCTTCTACCCGCAAGGAAAGCGAGAAAGTAAATACAAGAAGTTTAAAACCATATCTCCCCCAAATATTCGGATTTTTTTTTCCATATTTATTTTTGAGGCTATTCTCAATGATTTTTCTGTTGTTGCTAAGGTCTGTACTCATAGTCTTTCAGTAAAAACAGTTCATTTCGTTAGAAGACTCCAAATGGTTTACATAGTGATGAAGAGATGTTTATAAAGACCCTATACATGAAATCATAGAAAGGACAATTTCAGTGAATCTCGAGTCCAATATTCAGCAGTATAACTTTGATAAGAATGATTTACCACTCCAAAAAATTCTAAATGCAAAATAATTTTTTTTTTTTAGATTTTGGAAATTTTTAGGTAGGTTGTCCCGACATCAAAGATTATCAAAATCTTAGGAATTTTTCATACCTATTTATTCATTTTTTGCAATGAAAAATTGTACCCGCAACGATGTACCACTGAAGTCATACTGTTGAATTGGATGCATTTATGTTGAATAGAAGTACGTAGAACGCAGTGGCGTGGCGTGAGTTATCGATGATCGATATTTCCTCATTTGTAGCTATGGTAAAGAATCGATTATTCAGGTGTTCGCTGCGAGAACCCTGTTTATCGATCCTTTTCCATGGGATTAAAAGGCAGATGGATCGATATATCGCGAAGCACGCCACGCTCCTGCTCAAGATGATTCCGCTATTCATAATTTTCTGAATCATGACCCTGCGCAGGTTTATATGGCGGCAACGGGGGACTGGCCCGTTTGGGGTTGGGCCGGGAGAGACCCCCCGCTATTACACAGTTACGATGCTCGACTGCTAACGGTTCGAAAGCAGCGAGATAATTAATTGGATTATGTTGAGAGGAGATCGCATCGTCTCGACGCTAATAGGAACCGATCATTAACGCGAAGACATTGAGGGGCTTAATAAAGCGTTCGTTTGTAAGCGAGATAGCGTCTCAGATGCCACCAACACCAACGCTTCCCGGATACACACTTTCAACGTGAACTTCGTTGTCGATGAGAATCACCTTTTTCCGTACACTGAATAAAAAGATTGGTAGAATTTACCATTTCTTCACGCTGTATTTCACACAGCGTCAATTCTAACCTCGAGTTCTAACCTTAATGATTGCTCTACAGATTAAAATTTCGAGTTTCCTAAAATAATCCACCAGTTTAATTAAGATTTGAAATATATTGATCGTACCGTGCACATAATGCGTTACGCATTACTTTAGGGAAAATTAGGAACATTTCCTAGGATAGGTATCTTTCCTCTGAAATTCCTTAAAAAAACTGACAGTAAAATGCAATTCCCTTCGAATATAAAACTGACCAACAATCGGTGACCTCCAGTGACCTCAGATGAGAGACCGCCTGCAGTAAAATGACCTCATTAGAATAACCCTGACCGTGGTAATAGCGCGGTATACTCCGAACCGACCGGCCAATGTCAATCGATTGCATTGGTAATGACAATAATGACAGAAATTAACTGGCAGCCAAAGACATTGCTGGACTGCAAATTCGCGGAGGAGAATTTCGATCCTTAAAAGACACACTCAATTGATCGGGAAAACAAACAAATCTTAGCTTTTCTGACGTAAGGGCGTATCTCCGTTTTCGCATAAGCCCCAGAAAGTATAGGGTTATACGAAAGACAGGGCCCAAATGGAAATTGAGTTGCGCCCTTACGTTAGAGGCGCGACGATATGTGACTATCCATGGGAAAAGGGACTTGCGACAGTACATATAACTTTTCCTTATTTTTTGCTGAGTGTGCACACACCCTTACAAGCACCCAATTTATCAGCGGACAAGTTGCGAATTTAAGCTATCCAATACATGTTTCCTGATCAAAATTTCACGTTCAATATGATTCGGGCAAAGAAAATTACAAAAATCAACCTTTAACAAGGGTAATTAACTGTGTTTCGATGGGTGGATTCGAGCATTCCGCCCATGGAAAGAAACAATCTATTGCGAACTGATTGCTGAAATCGATAGACAATGCGATAGACAAAGAGGACAAAAATGAAATGGAGAGATCCTATTGGTGGAAACGGGTGGTTGCAATGGACAAAGGACGTAGGTCTGGTAATCGATTAACAAACGGTAACTCACGAGAGACCCTTTAGTTTTCCATCATTGACCCGCCTAGTCTGTAAGAACCACCCATTTCATCCGATAGGATCGCTCCATACTCCTCATGTCTTTTTTGTCTATTGCTTTGTCTATCAATTTCAACAATCAGCCCGCAGGAGACACGCTTCAGAATTCTCAATGTCGCACCTTGTCTGTTGGTCCATTTCGCAAATTGGCTCCAAAGAAGCGCCGAAGAACAAGCGACTCTTAAATATAATTTTCGACTCGTGACTCTCTGAGGATGCTCATAACTTGACAGTATTTTCTTGGGGACGTTTTGCTTTGACGACAAACAGAGAGGAGCGCTGCTGCGAGTTGGATTTAATGTACCATAAAACAAACAGCCTGAGCCTGGGATTCGAGGAAGTTAATAGTCTTAGATTTGTTGTTCTATTGACTTACAAAGTGCAGTTGCTCGTTTTCTTTGTTGATTTTATTCTCGACGAAACGGAAAGGCACTCCGTTCCACTCCCGGTTGCGTTGCAAATCATCGTTATCATCTTAACTAGTCGAAAACATTATCAAATGGAATCCTTCGCCGAGATATCCAGCCTTTGAGAAACTTTTGAGAAATATTTAAATTTTCTGATTTGGGCTCCCTTTGCCAACTTTTAAATTGACTGAAACTTTTGTTCTCGCCGAGATGTAACTAATGACTTCCGCGCATTGCAATTAGACTGCATTTGGCAAAAAGGAACCGAGAGCATTCCGATGTTGCTAAGATTGTGCAACTTTTTTTACCTCGATAAACTGGTCATCTAAATAAGTTTAATCTGCACTCCCGATAAACTATAAATTCAAGACGAAAATTACCTTCGTAAATTACATTTTCTGCATGATTTCAGTAACTTTTTGCAAAGAGTGTAAGTTGCGCAATTCTGGCAGCATAGGAATGCTCTCGATTCCTTTTTGCGAAACGCAATCCAACTGGATTACATTTTGCATCTGGGAACTGCAATTTCTGGCTCAGTTTCACGGGAAAAAGACACATTGGATCTAGAGTCCAGACACTTGAAAACATTGAAAAGAAAAAATACCCTTGATTCAATCAGATTTTTGCTTAAATCAAAAGGAAATTCGCTCAAATTAAGAGGCTTGGATCTTGATTTAAGCAAAAATCCGATTGAATCAAGAATATTTTTTCTTGTCGATGTTTTTAAGAGTCTGGACTCTAGAGGTCTAGATCCAGTGTGTTTTTTTCCCAGTGTTAGAAACTTCTCATGTACCATTTCTTACTTTCCTCCATCTTCTCTTCCATTAATTTTCCTCAAAATTTAATACTTTATCGAAGGAAAGGCAACTATTGAATGTTCATACGTCGTTTTTCCCTTGCCCACAGCATTCTAGGTATTGAACTTTCAAAGCTCCTTTTCTAAATCGCGCACATTCTGGAGACATACCGCTACGGCTACAGCCTTGGACTCTCTGACTTTAATATTGTATGTGTTGACATAATAATTTTAAGGGAGCCTTTTCGAATTTTTCCGACATTGTATCCCCGCTCCAACTTCCACCCCTCTTCTTTAAGATGTTGCTGAATTGACACCCCCCCCCCTCCCTCACATCGCGAAGATATAAGGGTGAGAGTGTCAAGTTTCCCATGGCGAAAAAAGTAATCCGAGCGGCGTGTCGGAGATCACGATCTCCATCTTGGACGGCATCGGGTCGTAGACACTTCATAGCCGAGCGAAAGAGGAGTTCTGAGGGATGATCCGCCATAAATTGGCAGACCCCCGGGTCCCGCCCCCTCCTCCCCCGGTGAATCGCGGGTTCCCGTCCCTTAATCCCGCGTATTCTACCCCGGGTAACATACACCACCGTGTCACGGCGTCATTGCCGATTGGGTGCACTGGAAAAAAAGTTACACTGGGGAAGAAAACACATTGGACTTAGAGTCCAGACTCTTGAAAACAGTGACAAGAAAAAATACTCTTGATTCAATCAAATTTTTGCTTCAATCAAAAGGAAATCCGCTCAAATTGAGAGGCTTGGTAGCTTGGTGGTATATTTAAGCAAAAATCCGATTGAATCAAGAGTATTTTTTCTTGTCGATGTTTTTAAGAGTCTGGACTCTAGATCCAATGTGTTTTTTTTCCAGTGTACGGGCTTTAGAGACATATACCGTCCGTTCCGGGCTTGGACGCCGAAAGTTCCGGGTGCCGCGGCCGTAGCTTCAACTGCGCCGGGTGCTGCACCCGTAATTTTCGGCCTCTGAGCCCAAAACTCGGGCGGTATGTCTATATAGCCCGTAAGGATGGCTTCAACGGCTCGAGTTCTTTTCAGTGCGTGTGTTTTATGAGCTGCTGCCGTGCTAAGGAAAAACGCCGTATGAAACTTCAGGCGTTGCCAAATTTTCTTTGTTAAAATGCGAGTTCCCTGGTAAACTTATGAATATTTTTCTTATAATTTTTTTCGTATTGTGATCTAAAGTTCCTGAGAATTTCAAGGAATAATATTCGTAATTTTCCTCAAAATGTTTTATTCGGAGAAATTTGGCAACTCTCGAATGTTCATACGTCGTTGTTCCTTAGCAAAAGCGCGCAACGCCACTGATAAAACACGCTATTTTTCGGACAGGGCGGCAACTTCCAGGTGACGGTGATGTAACGGCGTGTCGCCACGCGAAAACTCGCCGGGAAAATCTCGGGTTCTCCGCGACGGAAGCCCCTCAATATCCAGGGTATCCGCGGGGCTGATAAATCAGAAAAATAGGGAATTATCGGGGGAAAAGACCCGCACCTTTCTCCGATACACCTAGCTAGTTGGTGGAAAGGACTCCGGTTGGACGTATTTCTATAAAGCGGAACTATGTGCATTATGACGTGAGCCCTGTTATACATGTATTCTTATGGGTCTCGTGGCTCATGTCTTAATGCACATAGTTCCGTTTGACAGAAATACGTCCCGTTCATCTTCTTTCCCGATTTTCTCGATCCTCCGAGTCCTCACAACCGCACGAACGGTGATTCCGCCGAACGGTGCTCTTGCTTGTGGCGAGTATTGTTGATTCAATAATCTTTTTTTTATAGAATTTCGCAGATTGGAAAAAAAACTGGTCTTAGACAACTAAGGTAAGTGAAACATAGGTATGCTCTTTCCGACCCTTTTGGCCGTAACTCGGCTTCCGGCTCACACCGCTAGAGCTGCGGCGCGAAATTTGAAATTCAACAACTTTGCAATCTTGGCCGAAACTAATACGAACAACTCCTGCGGGTTGATTATTTAAATTGATAGACAAAGCTATAAAAAAAGATGACTAAATGAGAATAAAATGATACTATGGGTGGAAGCAGGTGGTTGCAATGGCCAAAGAAGGTAAATGATAGACTAACTAACGGAATATCACGAGACACCCTGTACAGTTAGTCCATGATTTTCCGCCTCAGTCTATAACAACTACCCGTTTCAACCAATAGCATCTCTCCATACTCCTTTTTTTCTACTTTGTCTATAGCTTTGTCTATCAATTTCAATAATCGGCCTGCTGTTGATGAAAACGAACGAATTTAGCACAAGCAAATCCTCTAAGAATGAAATTAATTTCTTTTCAGTGAAATGACCGTTGTTCATGTTTATCAAGAGCAGGAGGTCATATTTGTTTTCGGCCAAGACTGCAAAGTTAAGTTGTTGAAATTTAGATTTCACGCCACAGCTCTAGCGGCGGGAGCCGATCGCAGAATTTTGGCCGAAGATGTCCGGAAAAGCATACCTAGGTTTCATTTACCTTGATAAAAGTTCTATTTGCTGCACTAAGTCCATATTTGGACCACATTTTGCAATAAGGAACCACTATTCCTGGTTCATTTAAGAACATCATATGGACTGAGTTAAGCAGAAAGGAACCAACCCACATTTTGGAAAAAATTGAGTTATGAGTGATTTTGAACTCAACCACTGCTCTTCTATCTATCGCCAAAAATTCAAAGATTTTGTTGGAGCAAATTTTGCAGAAATTGAACTTGAAGTTTATCTTTTACATTGAGTCTTATGCAGGAGCCAAACTTTAAACCTCTTTTTCTCGGTTCGGTCTCGATGTGGCTTGGTTCCTTTCTGTTTAACTCCGTCCATATATGCCATTGGTTTCCCTATGCAGAAAGGAGCTTTTATGGGAGAACCAGCGATAGTGGTTCCTTATTGCGAAATGTAATCCATTTCTTCCAAGGCCCTACGCTTATTCGATCCCAAACTTAAGTTCATCGTGCTCGGGTCGATAACAGAATCGTTCAATCCTGTTTCGGATTCGTTCTCAAAACTCGGCGCGCACCAATCAACAAACTCAACTCCTCGTCGACCAACTCGAGGGATCCTGACTCGAGTTCCCGGGGAAAGTTCTCTCGTTCCCGTTGCAAGCTCCACATTTCGCCGCGAACCTATTCCGCGCATTATCCTCACGAGGGTGGAGACGCCGCCTCCGGTGCTCTACCGTCCTAAGGAAAAACACCTTATGAACCTTCAGGCGTTGCCAAATTTCCACCGATAAAACATCGAATTTCCTGGAAAATTTATGAACATTTTCCTTCCAATTTTTCAAATAATTTTATTCCCAATGTCACCTAGAGCTCCTGAAACTGTCGAAGCCAAATTTACATAACTTTTCTACAAAATAAACATTTTATCTGGGGAAATTTGGCAACTCTCGAATGTTCATAGGGCGTTGTTCCTGAGCACGGCGGCGCTGGCGGACCCCTCTTCTCCCGATCGCGAGTTTGCGTTTGAAGTTTAATAATTTATGGGGAGCGGGAACTGGGAACCTGCGTCTCTTTGTGCAGGGATTCGGCCGAGGATTTTCGGCGCTCGCCGAGGGAAATTTCGCCGACGAACGTGACGTCATCGACAAAGCGTTCGCGCCAATCATCACCCGGCGGGATTAGAGCTGAGTAACCTGTGAGCTGGTTATTCTGCCGACGCGACGCGGCTCTTCTGAGGGAATCAATAACGTTGTAAATTTAATCGCTTGTGTACGTAAAAGCCCGAGCCTCGAAACCTCGTAATCTCTCAAAAGCCGTGAAAACCATTAGGAACCATGATAGTTCGACACTTGGGTTCTTCCTTCAATAAATAGTTCACTTCGTTGTCCCTTTGACAAAAGAGCGTAAATCCATTTCAACGATGTAAAATTTGACGTTTCCCTAATAAGAGAAAGTAACTAAATTTCAATTTTACCAAATTTTCCCCTCACTGGAAAAAAAGTCGCTTGGATCTAGAGTCCAGACTTTTAATGACATTGTCAAGAAAAATACTCTTAATTCAATCCGATTTTTCCTTGAATCGAAGAGCCGAGACTCTTGATTTAGGCAGATTTCCTTTTGATTCAAGCAAGAAGTCCGATTGAATCGTGAGTTTTTTTTCTTGTCAATGTTTTTAAGAGTCTGGACTCTAGATCCAAGCTACCTTTTTTCCAAAGATTGCATTTTAACGGGAAGAATCTTAGGCAGTTCTAACAGAAAATTTCACTGATTTTTCTTCTGATCCAACGAAAAAAGCAGAAAAATGTTGGTCAAAGACTACACTCGTATTTCTTGTAGAAAATGGCATTATTTGAGTGGCTTTTGAAACTTTGAAATGGAGTAACGTTCCTTCATCCGGAAAACAACAAATTTTTGCACAGAATGTGTATTTACACTGGGAAACTATTTGGCACTTTTCACTGAAAATTTAACAGATTTTATAACAATCACTTTGAAAATCAGCGAAATTATGGGCTGATAGCTCTGTTATTTATGCGTGACGTGAATCATTTTCGATCTAGATTCGGCAACCTTGGAATGCAATGGACATGCGTTCCTATGTGTTAGAAACGACGAATTTTCAAAACTTTTCCGCGGAGCTGGATTGATTTTTCTAGAGCTCCGTATTACTCTGACGGTACGGAGAGATATTAAGTTTCATTGAGGTGGGAGGAAAAATTTGATCTGAAGCAGGAGCATTGCAAACTTGGAAAGCACTATGACTGAGGGAAGCTCTTCTCTACCTGAACTCTTTTATTTTATTCACGGCGATGAGGGGGGGGGGGTTGTAAAAAGCAGCGCAAAGTAAGCCAGGAAAAGCCCGTAAGTTTTTTCACAGAGGCGTTCTGGGTCGATCAAAAAGTGCGACGCATTTCCTTTTCAATGTTTCTACATTATTGCACACGATGGCTCAATCCTGCTCTCGCAGTTACAGAAATACTCGAGTCTCACTACAAGCTCGCATTTTGTTCTTCAGGACGTGGAATGCGTTTTCCGACGAAATCTGAAAATCTGATTTTCGACCTCGGTTGACAGTAAATGGACCAGATTTTGCAATTAGGAGCTATAATTTCTGGGTCAGCTTAGAAAAAACGTATGTGTCATTAGTTTTCCTAAGGGCATAAGTGTTTTTGCAGATAAACTAGAAGTTATGGTTCCGAATTGCAATGGTTCATTTGGTAGTCCAAATGATCTACTGAAAATTGGACCACGTTGAGTAGAAAGGAACCAATCCAAATCAGCGATTGCCGACCTAAACTGAGCAATTTAATTTTTTACATAAAAACGGTTGTGCGGATTTTCGTGCAAATTTCAGTGAATTTTCTCAAAATGATGAAACAAATTCCGTAACATTTTGAAAGGAGTCCGCACAAACGTTCTCTAGTAAAACATTATAGTGCCTAGTTAACTTTGGCAATGGCTGACATGATTTGGTTCCTTCCTGCTAAACGCGGTCCGATTCAACTTTCGTATCCTGTAGACGATCAAACATCGAAGATGAAACTCCAAAAATGCGAATATCGATTTGCGACGCAGCACATTTTCTTTTGGTATTTATTTTTCAAGGGATAAATAATAAATGTCATTTCTTCCAAACTTTCCTAATGTTCTTCCTTTCGAGCAGAAAAGTCCGTAAAAATTCTGCGTAATAATCTTGGTTCATCCTCCAACGATAACACGGATTGCATTTTGCAAAAAGGAACCAAGAGCATTCCAATGTTGCTAGGATTGTGGAACTTTTTCTACCTTCCAAATGAAAACTGATCATCTAAACAAATTTTATCTTTACTCCCAATAAACTATGAATTCAAGACAAAAATTACCTTTGTAAATTAAATTTTTTGCATGATTTTTACATTATTTGCAAAAAAATGATGAAATCATGCAAAAAATGTAATTTACTAAGGTAATTTCCGTCTTGAATTCATAGTTTATTGGGAGTAAAGATAAAACTTGTTTAGATGATCAGTTTTTATTTGGAAGGTAGAAAAAGTTGCACAATCCAAGCAACATTGGAATGCTCTTGGTTCTTTTCCACAAAATGCGATCCAAATAGAGCACGGGCAGAATGTTTGAAGCACCGTAAAATAAATTAAATTCTCCAGTTTCACCGTCAATTTAACATTAATGAAGACACGTCACTCGTTAGTTATTGTCCGAGAAAAACCAGCGAGCGGCTCGTTCTCGCTACTTTTTCAAAGGAACATCACGAGCAGAAGTTTCAGAACAGAGCATTTGAGCTGCGTGCTTTATGAAGGCTGCATCGGCCAGGTCGGAAAAAAAATAAAAATGCGTAGCCGTGGAATTCGGCCGCCCCTCGCTCCGCCGCGCTAAGAAAGAACGCCGTAAGCGCATTCCAATGTTGCCAAACTCCTCCGCATGAATTATTCATTTTTGAGGAAATTTTCATACATTATGTCCCGAAATTCTCAGCAGGGTTGCCACGGAATTTAGAAAATGAAATCCCCTCACATTTCTCTGATTTCTTCGTCACATTTTAGTAAAATTCCCTGACAATTGGATTACATTTTGCAATAAGGAACCACTATCTCTGGCTCTTCTGCAAAAGCACCTTTCTGCATACGGAATAAAATGACGTATATGTTGTTTCTGAAATAAGCCAGAAATAGTGGTTCCTTGATGCAAAATGTGGTCCAACTAAGGTTATGCCAGATGCGTGAAAAGACATGATTTGAAATTGTTTTCAGGCTTTGGTGAATCGAAACGTTAAACCCATTTTAGAGAGGAAAGAAAGGTGACTTGACAATTTTTCCCTGGCATTTTCGTCCTTTTCCGCGACGTTTCCGAGTTTTCCCTGACTTTTTAAAACTCCCTGAGATTCCCCAGTTTTTCCAGTATTCCGTGACAGTGACAACCTTCTCTCAGGGATACTGGAAAAATCGCAGAGAGTATTCTCTGAAAAATTCCAAGGAAAACTACTGTGAGATTTCAAGAGAATCCAGATTCAGAGTTGCCACAGAATTTAGAAAATGAAATTCGCTGACATTTCCCTGGTTTCTTTGACATATTTTGGTGAAATTCCCTGACAATTGAGATTGGAAGGATGGTTAAGAAGGGGTAATTGAAAACAGTTTTCGGCAAAATTTGTTGTTCGAAACTTCAAACCCATTCTAGAAAGCAAATAATGAAAATGTTTTCACACATTTTCCCTGATATTTTCGTCATTTTCCCTGAGATTTCCCGGTTTTTCCTGACTATGGCGGCCCTGCGGATTTTATTTTGGAGAAATTTGGCAACTTGGGAATGTGCATAGGGGGTTTTTCCTGGCGCTGAGTCCTGATTCGGACTTAAATAAACGATTCTCGTGTTTTTCCGGGGGCTGTCAAGTGCCGGCTCCTCCGGAACAGCCTTTGAAGCGCGGCCCCGGGGGCGGACGCGGGGTAACAGACCCATAAATAAAATACACTGTCATGTAAGGGGAGTTCGCTCCCCCTCCTCTCCCCCCCCCCTCGCCCCGCCCCGCTCCCGGGGAAGGGAAAAGGGGAGACTCCCCATTCAGCTCCCGACTCCTGCTCCAGCGGCAAAAACAGCCCGCGCTCTCCCGTCCCCGAACAGAGTTGCCTAGAGTCCCTTCATACTCAGAGTAAACACAATACGAATCCATTTCTGATTGGTTCCCGTATTTTAGGCCTTCGTAGTGTCACAAACGGGAATCAAAATTGCATTTTCACAAATGAAGAAGTTCCATGCAAATTTTGTATCGCTTCATCTCAAAGTGCTTAGAGAGCTGATTTTACAGTATTTCATACAGTAATTATACATAGTACACCTTGCACGAGTCCATGCTCGTTTTTTTATCCTTAAACGTCACTATACACAATTATATCAGTCAAATTTTGGGCCCCGAACTGGACCGCGTTAAGCAGAAAGGAACCAAGCTACTTCAGCTATTGCCAAATTTGACTGAGCAATTCAATTTGTTACATGACAACGGTTGTGCGGATTTTTTCAGTGAATTTTCTATATGGTACGAGACAAATTCCTCAACATTTTCAAAGGAATCCGCACAACTGTTCTCTTGTAAAAAATGTAATTGCTCCGTTAAATTTGACAATAGCTGATGTGGCTTGGTTTCTTTTTGGTAAACGCAGTCCAACTATACTGCCGAGCTAAGGAAATACGCCGTATGAACATTCGAAAGTTGCCAAATTTCCCTCGATAAAATGTTTCTTTCAGCAAAAGTTATGAACATTTTTCCTTGAAATTTTTGGGAATTTAGGGTCCAATTGCGAACAAAATTATCTGAAAAACTAGAGCGAAAATATTCATAAGTTCTTCAGAAAAGTCGTGTTTTATCAAAAGAAATTCGGCAACGCCTGAAGGTTCATACGGCGTTTTCCCTTAGCACGGTAGAACTATACCCCGAACTAGCCAAACTCGAACAAGGAAAAGCTCGAAAACCTTCATTCCTCGAACCCTCGCGCGGACGGCAACACAGGAGGGTAGTGTTTGCCGTCGGAAAGCGCGCTGGAGGGGGGAGGAGGTAGGGGGGGCTCCGGCGCGGGGGGGGGGCGAGGGGCGAAAAAAACCCATCTCTGGACCGATAACTGTCGTCGAGAAAGTTCTCGGCGAGCGGGCGCCCCTTTCGCCCTCGCGGGAGGGGCGCGCGCGGGCGCCGCAGCTCGTTAAAATGATTCGCTTTCCACATTTGTCGGATTCGCCGGATCTCCCCCTCGCCCCCCCCCGNGGGGGGGGGGGGGGGGGCTAATGCACCTCCCGACGATTCGGGAATGTATTGACCCTCAGCCTCAGCTCCGCGGGCGCCTTTGTTTACCAGCGGCGAGGCGCTAAAATCGATTATCGATATTTCCCCATTTGCAACTGTGGTAAAGAATCGATTATCTACAGCGGCGTGGCGTGAATTGCGATAAATCGATTGTTATGCCATTTAAACCTATGGAAAAGGATCGATAAAGAGGATGTTCGCAGCGAACACCTTAATAATCGATTCTTTAGCATAGTTTTATTCGGCATAGCAATCGACATATCGCAATTCACGCCACGCCACTGATTATCTATATTACCACATTTGAAGCTACGGTAAAGAATCGATTCTTGATATCTCCTCATTTTAAGCTATGGTAAAGAATCGACTACCTAAATTTCCACATTTGAAGCTACGGCAAAGAATCGACTCTTGATATCTCCTCATTTTAAGCTATGGTAAAGAATCGACTACCTAAACTTTCACATTTGAAGCTACGGTAAAGAATCGATTCTTGATATCTCCTCATTCTAAGCTATGGTAAAGAATCGAGTATCGATATTTTCACCATTTGAAGCTACGATAAAGAATCGATTATCTACACTTCCACTTTTGAAGGTACGTTAAATAATCGATTATCGATATTTCCTCATTTCAAGCTATGGCAAAGAACCGATTCTTGATATCTCCTCATTTTAAGCTATGGTAAAGAATCGACTCCCTACATTTCCACATTTGAAGCTACGGTAAAGAATCGATTCTTGATATCTCCTCATTTTAAGCTATGGTAAAGAATCGAGTATCGATATTTTCACCATTTGTAGCTACGATAAAGAATCGACTATCTATATTTCCACTTTTGAAGATACGGTAAAGAATCGATTATCGCTATCTCCTCATTTCAAGCTATGGTGAAGAATCGATTATTTATATTTCCATATTTAAAGCTATGACAAAGAATCGACTCTTGGTATCTCCTCATTTTAAGCTATGGTAAAGAATCGACTAGTTAAATTTCCACATTTGAAGCTACGGCAAAAAATCGACTCTTGATATCTCCTCATTTCAAGCGATGGTAAAGAATCGATTATCGATATTTCTCCATTTGTGGCTGTGGTAAAGAATCGATTATTAAAGTGTTCGTGACACGCTGTTCATCGAGCCTTATCCGTGGGTTTAAATCGCGGATCGATCGAGGTATCGCAAAGCACGCCACGCTACTCCTTTGTTTACCTTTTCCCGGTAGTCCCGGTCAGGGTTCGGACCTGTGTAATTGAGTTTCCACGCGCCACGGGTCTGCGGATATGCTCCGGCTCCGGGAAATAGAAGGGTTGTACAGAAATAGAATGTATAGAATGTGTATCTATAGAATGAATACCGCCGTATCGGGACTTAACACTGGGTCCTAGTTAATTTTCATATAATCCTATTCTGCCGTGCTAAGGAAGAACGCCGTATGAACCTTCAGGCGTTGCCAAATTTTCTTCGATAAAACAATAATTTCCTGGTATACTTATGAATATTTTCCTTCCAATTTTTCAGATAATATAGCATTTTTCAATGGTAAAATATACATTAACATTGCAGTCACTTTTTTAAAGTACAAAATTGTTCAAATTAGCAATTTAATTTTTTCCCTAAAGCTGGAGTTTACGACAGGCCCATTCGATATGTTTTCCACTTTTGTTTTCGTTTAATTTTCCGTCCGAATTTCTGCTGAATTTAGCGCGTGCTCAAAAGAAAAATCAATGAGCTATTCAGTCAATGGCATGAGGCATGTATGTGCGACGGCGTGCTGCCAGCGCAAAACGCGCTCTGACGCCTACAAACCTAAGGGGCTACTTCACGCATTGCGCAATGCTTGAAGTATCCAGTTAGGTTTGTAGGCGTCAGTACGCGTTTCTGGCTGGCAGCACGCTGCGCCGCAGGGTTAAAATGCCCAGTTTTTGGCAGTAGCTGGTGTGGCTTGGTTCCTTTTCTCCTTAACACGGTCCGTTTGATGCGCCGCTGCATGCAAGCTGATTATTTAAATCGATAGACAAAGCTATAGAGAAAGAGGACGAATGGAAAACTGAGAACTTCCTTTCCACTACACGCAGTCCAATTACAACCTTAACAACGGATGGCAGCATCATGGTATCCTTTGTCAATCCGTGCGATGCATTAAATAGATCACACTGCAGTAACCGAATCATTCACTTCAAAAGAGTGCTTTTTTACCCGGCAAAAGTTGGAAAGAACCCACGCATGAAACCTTGTATTTCCTTCTGAGCGTTCATTTTTAGCGGAACCTGCATTTTTCCTCCCTGCTGGCATTTCCTGGTATTAGCTTGCTTTCAGCAATGCGGGTCAGCTCTCAGAATGAAAACACAAATTGACCGACGGACGAGGTTTGACCTGCGTCGCAATTTTTGCAAGGAACCCTCGATTTTCTCGTTAAAATTAACTAGTTCCACACTGAGAGTAGCAGCAGCGTCTATCAAAGCATTAAGTTGCTGACGTCACGATGGAAAAAAAGTGGTTGGCAGAGAGAATTACTTTGAAAAGGAGACCGCGGTTTGATGGAACAAAAAGTGCTTCTTTTGACTTGGCGCGCGGTTTTTAAATAAATAACGAAAAAGAAAATGAAACATGAGTCCTTCATTGTTTGTCATCCTGAGGGCTTGCGCGGTTGCGGCGCGGGCGGTTTCGAGATCAAAAGGAAAATCCCTGCGAATTTTCACTATCGGTCGGAGAGAGAGGCTAAGGCTACTTCTCCGTTTTTTCATGTACTCACAATCCCTTTTTTCGCTCTGTCAGTAGAGGAGCGTAACTTTATTTTCATTGAACCTGTCACAGGTTTGAGACGTGTATACAAAGGGACTCCCCTAGGTCCGTTTCCTGGAAAAGGGATGAAACATTACGTGGTCGCGACAGAGCCATAATAAAAAACATTCATTAACCCCCTTTTTTTTTTTTTTTTTTTTTTTTTTTTTTTTTTTTTTTTTTTTTTTTTTAGAACACGCGAACAGTTGCATCCAAAAGTGTTGACAATACGTCAGTGCGGCACACACGGGAAGGAGCATGTGGGAAACTTGTGCGCCTTCAATATTTTGCTATGCAACACGGACAATCGTAGGGCACGAATAGTGGTATCTTTCGGTTCACAGGGTTGACCCAGGATTTAGAAAATGAAATCCCCTGGCATTTCCGTGATTTTCCTGACACATTGTAGTGAAATTCCCTGACAATTGAACATACGATGGATGGTTAAGAAGGCATAATTGATAATAGTTTTCAGGCAAAATGTGTGGTTCGAAACCTCAAACTCATCTAGAAAGCAAATGAAGGTGATTTAACGAATGTTCCCTGACATTTTCGTCATTTTCCCCGATATTTTTCGGTTTTCCCTGACTTTTTAAAATTCTCTGACATTTCCTGGTTTTCCTTGACTTAGGCAACCCTGGGTTCGTATCGCAATTTAGAACGGTGCCACGCACCGCGTTCTGTAGCACCCACTAGAGAGTGTGCAGGAACCCAGTGCGCCTTCAATATTTTGCTATGCAATACGGACAATCGTAGAGTGCGAATAGTTGCATCCAGAAGTCTTTGTCAGTTAAGCACGGCACGGTGACAACACATAGTGTCGCACTTATTAGAGAGCTTGAAGAAAGCTGGTGCGCCTTCAATTATTTGTGTATGCAATCCGGACAATTGTGGAACACGAATAGTTGCATCCAGAGAGACCTAATGAATGCGCATGAATTAAGGTCAGTTTGCATTGCATGCAGCAAGGATTTGCGAAGAATTCCAGTCTAATATCTCCGATACTACCCTACAACAGAATCTACGATTTTGGCGGACACGATAAATATTATTTTGAAATGAAATTCGGGAGTTCCTCGGCGGCCACCGTTCTCCACGACGCGGCGCCGATGAAGAGAGCTCATAAAATTTTACGCTCGGCTCATAAAATAAAACTTTTATGATTCAAAGGGGCAGCGAGACCGACATCAATTTTCTCTCTCAGCGAAAACGCCGATGGAATAAGGACGCGGCTCCTGCGTACCGTCGCGAAGGACGCTCACAAGTTAAACATTTTTCATTTTTATTTTTCTTTGTCACAGCACTATCGATCAACACTCGACGCAAGAGGATGTTTTCATGATGAGACGAGAACCAAAATAATGAACTCCAGAATGTATAATTCGGTTCGTAGAGTTTGCTGATGATCATAACGACGCATATTCTTGAACATATCGACGACGGTCGAACTCTCAATCCATGCATCTCTTTTGTGATGTTTAAAAATCTCCGCTCCAAATTTATTCTTATAAAATAGAACGGATCAACATCATTCCTTGAAGTATTAACATTGTTTGCGTCGCACAGAAAGAGGAAATCACGGACGTTTTAAAGAATTGTCGGGGAGTGGTTTTTAATGGAAAAAGTAAAATATGACAGGAAGTTTGCGACGTCGCAAACTGAGATACGTGGTTTGGTAGTTTCACCGCACTGGAAACAAAAACACATTGGATCTGGAGTCCAGACTCTTAAAAAATCGACAAGAAAAAGTACTTTTGATTCAATCAGAATCTATCTTAAATCAAGAACCAAGCCTCCTAATTTAAGCGGATTTCGTTTTGGTTCAAGCAAAAATCCGATTGAATCAAGAGTATTTTTTCTTGTCAATGCTTTCAAGAGTCTGCACTCTAGATCCAATGTGTGTTTTTTTTTCCCAGTGCACCTGGCTCCGCCGAAATCAATATATTTCCATAGGTTTGAGAAAAGAGAAAAAGCAACGTTGCCGAATCGCCCGATCTGCCAATTATCAAAGCACGCGGCGTGAAACAACGATGGAGCGTCCCTCGTGGTTTTTCCATTCTTGCCATGTCCGGTGGTCCATCACACGATTTATAGCTACCCCCTTCTTCTTCCTCCTCGGAAAGCCGGAGCCCCCCCCCCCCTCTCACTCATTCGGAAGATCCGGTCATCGCGAACCGATCGCGAAAATTCGCCTACCCTCGCGAAAAATCACCCGATGCATTTTCCGGATGAGAGGGGGGGTTTGACCCCGGCGATAAACGCTCATCCGTAACCCGTGGGGTTTAAGGGGTGGCTGGGGGGTGGGGGAGGAGGGTCGTAAATCAAAACGACGCTCGTAAAACTTCTCGGACGCTGCATAGAAAGCCATTAGCTATCAATTACAACGCCCGCCTCTTCCGGCTACGACTTCATTCGGGCACCTGAGCCGTTTATCACGGCTCTTCTCGTTTCCGATCATAATTTCAACCCCCCTCCCCTCCGTCCACCCCTTTCTCCTCCCCAACCCCCCGCCATACGATGAGGAAATTGAACTGTCGTGTCGTGTGCCGGTGCGGCTGGACGGGACGAAACGGGTGCTTTGATGTGCCATACGCAAGGAGAACGCCGCACAGAGGATCGAGTCGATGGGAGAGGTCGGACATGATTTCGAAATTTTAAACGCTTTTAACTTCGTTTATACGAAATTTTGAGGTTCTACAGGCGGCTTCATCGGTTTCCTCATGAAATTTTCTTCCAAGGACACCTCTTACAATTTAAAATGTGACAAAATAAACATAGAAATTTGCAGTTTTAGTCAAAAATTGTATGTCCGACCTCTCTGATTGACTCGATCCAGTGTGCGCCGTATGAACTTCGGTGGTGTGTATTACGATTTACGAATAAACATAATCTGTGCTCTTGCGGTAATGTAGAGGCAAACTTACCAGAGTAGGCTGTAGAACGGTACTTGAATGATAGACTCTTACCTGAAACAAGATAAAATACAGTGTTATTGCTTAGCCCGTTGTCTAGAGGATACGTTTCAGGAGCTATAAATTCAAACATAATTAAAACAAAATCACTTGAACTGTAAAGAAGGTTTAAACTTTTGCTTCGCAAATTAAATGCGCACCTTCTCCGACCGTTTATTTTTTAGGAACCATGAGGATATTAAAAAAAAAACCAAAAAATTTTGCAAAAAGCAAGGTTTCAGTAGAAATCGGGGTTGCAAACTTGTTTGTGAGCTTCTGGCACCATAAATTGGACTGCGTTAGGCAGAAAGGAACCAACCCACATTTTGGAAAAAATTGAGTTATGAGTGGTTTTGAACTCAACCATACTGCTCTACTATCTATCGCCAAAAATTCAAAGTTTTTGTTGGAGCAAATTTTGCAGAAATTGAACTTGAAGTTTAACTTTTACATTGAGTCTTATGCAGGAGCTAAACTTTAAGCCTCTTTCTCTCGGTTCGATCCCGATGTAGCTCGGTTCCTTTCTGTTTAACTCCGTCCAATTGTTCAGCGTTCCACGATACGTTAAGACACATAGGATCGATTTCGAGACGCCTCTAGCACGAGGGCTCGATAAAATTACAGCACTGGTCCAGGAGTGAACCTGAAATTCGCGAAGTCGTGCGGAACTTTTGGCGAATTCCGGGGCCGGCGTGGCTTGAGGAGGGTCCCCGCGACACGGAGGACGGAGGAGGCGCGTGACTCCGGCGTCCTTGACCTTAAAATCATGCGGTCGCGCGTCGCGGCGCGGCGTCGCGACGACGTGCGAGCGTGGATCCGAATCGTTATGCATCATAAACTCATAAACTCATGTCCAACGACTCCTCATCTGTCCACCGCCATCACAGCGTTGTCAAACCTCACCAGCGGAATCGTGTGCGCTCCGGTAGGTCCGTGGTCCCGAAAGGATGGACCACTGCGATCTCATTATAGAGTTTGATAGACAAAGCTACAGATAAAGATGGCGAAGAGGAATAGAGCGATCCTATTGATGGAAGCCAGTGGTTGCGATGGACAAAGGAGAAGAGTGATAAGACTATCTAACGGGAGCCCCTGAGAGATCCTGCAGTCAATGGATCATTTCCCTCCTTAGTCCATAACAACTATCCGTTTCAAAAAATAGGATCGCTACATTTTCCCGTCGTCTCTTTTGTACATAGCCAAATCTATCAATATCAATAATCAGCCCGCCAGGGTTGATTATTGGCAATGATATACTAGGCGATAGACAAAGCAGGCAAAGCGATAATGGAAATATCATATTTTTTGAAACGGGTGGTTGTCATAGAATAAGGAGTGAAATTATACACTGAACATAGGGTCTCTCGTGGGCTCCCGTTAGATAGTCTATCACTTTCTTCCTTTGTCCATCGCAACCACCCGCTTCCACCAAAAGGATCGTTCTATTTTCTCTTCGCCATCTTTATCTATAGCTTTGTCTATCAAACTCTACAATCAGGCCGCAGTGGTCCATTCTTTCGTGAACACCGACCTACCGGTGAGCACACGATTCCACTGGTGGAATTTTCTCTTGGCCTTCTTTATCCATAGCGTTATGTCTATCAATTTCGATAATGAGCCTGGAGGCGCCTCCTTTCTTTCGCCTGGGGAACAGACGCAGATGTGGCGACACGTATCTCCATCTGTGCGCGGTTTTTTCCATCGGGCTCTTTTACCTTCCCCAACGACCTGAGGGAACTGACCCAAACTTCGGTGTCGGGACAAACGTGACTGCGGACCAGTGGCGTGGCGTGAATGGCGATATATCGATTGTTACTCCATTTGAAGCTATGGTAAAGAATCGATTATTAAGGTGTTCGCTGCGAACACCCTATTTATCGATCCTTTTCCATAGGTTTAAATGGCATAACAATCGATATATCGCAAAGCACGCCACGCCACTGCTGCGGACTTGAAACCTAAAACTGGGAACACGGAGCGAGACACGGAGGGCTGATGCGTAAGTAGATTAGATAACCCGCAGACGGGCTGCGTTGTCACGCTTGTTTCATCCCTCTCTATTCTACCCGAGAGGGAGGATTCATGCGGCTGCATTGATGTGTCATTTGGTGGAATTATTTGGATCAGTTCTCCCAGAGAGAAAAAAAGAAGATGTTCAAATCTCGGGCCTCTTGGATTTTTTTGATGGCGTAGGTCGGTGCGGACTAGTTTTATCATCGATTTTCTTAGAGAAGGTGTAGTTTATCGAAAAAATATCATTTTATATGAAAGGTTGTATTTTACTCTGTTGGTAGAATATTCGGTATGAATTCAAAGTTCACTGGAAAAAAAACACGTTGGATCTAGAGTCCAGACTCTTGAAAACATTGACAAGAAAAAATACTCTTGATTCAATCGGATTTTTGCTTGAATCAAAACGAAATCCGCTTAAATTAAGAGGCTTGGTTCTTGATTAAGCTATATGTAGATTCTGATTGAATTAAGAGTACTTTTTCTTGTCGATGTTTTTAGGAGTCTGGAATCTAGATCCAATGTGTATTTTTTCCAGTGTTAAAAAATTGACTTGTTACTCTTCGAAAAATGAAAAAGAGCGGAAATTTTGAAACACCGCAATGGTGATACGTGGTTTCGCACTTTGATTCTTGATATCTTCATTGACTAAAAAATGACCTTCGATTCTAAGGATCCAAAATTGGCTTGAAAAATTTAATTTTTGATGTTAAAATGATTATGAGATTTCTTACCGATATTTGGCTACTCTTAGACGTAGAAATGAGTAGTGGCGTGGCGTACTTTGCGATACATCGATTGATCGGTCTTTTAAACCTATGGAAAAGGATCGATATAACGAATGCTCGCAATGAACACCTTGATCGTCGATTCTTTACAATGGCTTCAAATGGGGAAATATCGATAGTCGATAATTGATCATTCATGCCTCGCCACTGGAAATGAGGCATTCAACCTAAAAAGTTCCATTAGACGGTAAAAGTGGCTACCCTGCCGCAGGCGAGGAGGAAGGTAATTATTCGCAGGTGCAATTTAATGTTTTCACGGAGGATTGAGATTAAAAGTGTGCAGGCTAGGGCGGAGGGGTGAGGGGGCTATGATATAAGATACGGTATTTTGAGCCGAAACAGAAACCAAAGAATGTCCTTGAGGGCTTAAATTTCGAACCGCAGACGCTCCTAGCTCTTTGTTTCCTGATCTTCGTTTCATTCTTCATTGTTTTTTAAAGCTCCACAATTCGCATCTTTGAATGCAAGCTTGTCAAACGTGAGGAAAAAATCTTAATTTTGTTTTTTAAAGCTTCACAATTAGCAATTTTGTATGCAAGATTCCCAAATTTGAGGAAAAAATCTTAATATTGTTTTTTAAAACTCCATCATTCGCATGTTTGAATGCACGAAGGCAAAGTTTGAGGGGGAAAACCCCAATTTTTCTGTTAGAGTATATATTATTAAGCGAACACTTGCTGAATGAAAGAGGCAGTCCTAAGTAATTCTTCCAGGGTTGTAGTAAAGCATTCCTTTGAAAAATTTAGTAGAAAAACCAACGAGTTAATTAATTAAAGTCATCATTTTTGAGGGGTAACATGCAAACTACCTGAACCAAATAGTATGATCTCTACATGGACCGCGTCATGCAGAAAGGAACCAAGCCACATAAGCTACTGCCAAATTTAATTGGGCAATTTCATGTCTTACATGATAACGGTTTTGCGAATTTTTGAGCAAATTTCAGTGAATTTTCTGCACAGCACGAAGCAAATTCCTTAAAATTTTCGAAAGAGTCCGTAAAAACGTTCTCTTATAAAACATTAAATTGCCTGGTTAAATTTGGCAATAGCCGATGTGGCTTGGTTCCTTTCTGTTAGACGCGGTCTGCGTAAGGAACAACGAACTTGCGGTTCATGTGCCGAGCTTCTTTCCTCAGTGTAGGGACTAAAATTTAGGTTTTCCTGAAATTACTCGTGATAAACTAATGATTTACATTGTACACACGTCGAATCTGTTACAACCTGCATACTGCATTAAGTATGAGGAAGAGGATGTAAATTCGGGAAACTATCGAGACTCGAGAGACTTGGAGCAGAAAAAATCAACATAGAATAATATCTTCTTCGAGATTCGCACAGCAGCGTTGAAGCCGAAAAGTTCCCGCGCTTTTGAGAACTCTCAAATATTTATATTTGCCGTCGGTGAAAGTTTTTTCCGTCCTCTTAGCTACCGCGAGATGCTCGGGACGGCGAGTAAAGATAATTGAGAAACTTTCAGTCTCCCGGGAAACTTTCGGGTGACGAATTAAAACTGGACGAATTTAAATCAAAAGGAACTGCGACCATTCCAAGATGAACCCTGCGATCCACGAGAATATATGGATAACGGGGCTCATGGCACGATAGATGTGGTTCCTTTTGATTAAAATTCGTCCGACTGAAACCGACCGTCATTCCATGCGAATTTTTTTCCTTTCTGCATCTCAATTTCAAATTTTTTGCGCAGTAGGAACAGAACAGAAAGTAACTTTCGGAAATTCTGAGCGAGCGGATGTAAAAATTATCACGTAGATTGGTTCCTGATACTCTGTAAGTGAAACTTCTGGTTTATTCAAAGTTTAAATCGGTCATTGTGGGTACTCAAAAGATTTTAACAGACCTAGAAAGAATATGATGAACCCATGGAATGGATTAGCCCCGCAGTTTTCAATGAGGAGACTCGAAAAGTTTTTCTATTATGAAATGGACAAGGCACAGGATTAAGGTCTACAATACTGCCATGGTAAGAAAAAACGGATAACGATTCACACTAGCCAAAAAAACGTTTCTCAATGTACATATATTACGATTTTCGATAAGTTAGACTGTGCGTGAAATTTAATAAGAAAACACAACTTGGGGAAATTTTAATCTTGCCCGGCTGTCTAGCGATCCATTGAGTATTTATTTACATCAAATAAACAAATCGGTAAAATTATCTATTTGTATTGACTTTATCGAGGATTTTTCCAACGCCTGCATTTTATCACAACTCTTCCGTGCTAAGACAAAACGCCGTATGAACCTTTAGACGTTGCCAAATTTCCTTTAATAAAGCACAAATTTCCTGGTAAACTTATGAATATTTTCCTTCCAATTTTTCAGAAAATTTTGTTCGGAATTTCACCTAAAGCCCCTGAAAATTGTTCATAATTTTCCTCTGAAATAAACATTTTATAGAAGAAAATTTGGCAGCTCTCGAATGTTCATACGGCGTTCTTCCTTAGCACGGCAATACTGACCCTGACGAGAGCACGAACACGGCACGGGACGAGACAACGCGACGCATCATTGCGCCTTAAATTATGCACGATACCAAAAGCGCAACATAATGACCGCTGCCTTGATTACTACACCTCGAACTTTCAGTTGAGCGTACTTACGGCCATGCTACATACTCGATTAATTTCTTTAAGCGAAGGCCGCGTGCGAGACTATTATCTTCAAGGGCCGTATCCCATTTTCCACCGCCGTTTCAATTCTACGATACGCAAGGTCTCTCACGAAATGGTTGATTACTTTAAGCGATCGGTTTGGGATCACGCAGAACTTCTGGAAACCGAATATTTCACGGGGAGTCTCCAAAGCTGTACCGGAGTCAGTGGCGTGGCATGCTTTGCGATTTATCGATTGATCTGCTATTTAAACCTATAGAAAAGGATCGATAAACAGGGTGTTCGCAACGAAGACCTGAATAATCGATTCTTTACCGCAGCTTCGGATGGAGAAATATCGATAATCGAACATTCACACGTTACCACTGATTGGAGTGATGGAGAGCTAAAGTTATTTTCGTGGATTCGATCGGGGATTTTGCGCAGCAATACTCGTAATTGGTTAGATTAATTCTGAGCAGTTTCCGAAGCTGGTCTAATAACAAGATGGCCAAGTTACAGAACAAACACGTGCCGAGTTCGCTCGAGTTCGGCTCAGTTAATGCGGTTACTGCTTTGATTTCGGGGTAGTAGGTTGGCGTTTCTTATCATCCAGCTGAGTCTTGTTTCACGTATTTATTACGGTAGTTCCGTAAACTTTATTTCCGGTTTCGCCACTCGGTGGATTGTCTCATCATGAGGTATCTTTCAGACTACATCTGAGCACAATTCATGAGCTCGTCGTTTCCCGAGCGAAGGAACGTAACTTCATTCCAAGGTTGCAAAATTGACTCGAGCACTTGATTTTCATACGAAGATGTACCTGCATTTTTTTCGGTATTTTTCGGTAAAAGTTGTTCTGAATTTAGCGCGAGATCAGAAGAAAAATCGGTACAATTTTTAATTAGAAAAGCCCATGATTTTCAGGATGTCTACTTTTTTTTCATTTTCGGAAATCCTGATTTTTCCTGATTTTTGACTGCTAAATCCTGATTTCAAAATTTTTCCAAATCTTGATTTTTTGCGGAGAAAAATTAAAATTTCTGCATGAGCGTATGCGAAAGAATTAAAAAATCCGATCGGACAGCCGTCTTTTCCCAAATCCTGATTTTACGACCGATTTTCCTCAAATCCTGATGAAATCGGGATTGAACCCTGATAAAATCGGAAAATCGGGAAAATCCAGATGCTTGACACCCTGATTTTTCTGGTAAAAATGCAATTTTCTGGGGGAATTTTGCAACATTTCAATGTAGTTACGTTCTTTTGTGAACGAAAAACCAAGTCCCTCGATAAGGAGCCCGAAAATGTTTTTGGCGGGCTCTTTGCAGGCACGGAGTTCAAATTTTTCCCAGCGATCAGCGATCACATCTTTCACGCAACCTACCATCGAAACCAGTTCGACAGAAAAAGACTCACAACCAATCTGCTCCCGCTATCGTCAGCTGCGAGGCAAATTCATAAAAATAAAAAAAAAAAAAAAAAAAAAAAAAAAAAAAAAAAACAGGCGACCTTGATTTCTGTGAATGAGCCAGACTCTTCCATCCCTCCCCGCATCCGGAGCAACTTTTCGAAAATCGAATTCAACATTCCTAAGATGAGTCACCGACGAGTGCTGAGTCATCCTCCTGGATTTTCTTCCGGACGAGTGGATCCTTGGATAAAATTTTCACCCCCCTCCCCCGGGACCACTTTCCGCGGACCGGACGACCCCAACTGCGGAGAAGAAAAACAGCTGATGAGAAAAACCGGTTCTCCGGCGCGCGTCAGATGGGGCCGAGCGTTTCGCGAGTCGCGGGAGAACATAGTAGTGTTGGAGATTTTTAATCAATCTTCTTGAATAATCGATTTTTTCACCGAAAAAATCTGTCGAAGCGCATTGATTTTAACGGGTTCGAATAATCGTGGAAATAGATTTGTTCCCTCAAAATCGAAAATTCCGATTTTTGCTACCCGGGTGTACTAAATTGGCACTTGAGCCAATTTTTGAACCAAAATTTTGGCAAACTTCCCGGAAATTTTCATAAGCAATTTCTTAGAAGAAGACGGATTTTGAGCCTTTGCAATTTCCGATTATTTTAAATGGATTTTTCGGAAAATCGATTTATTGGTAACGATTCAAACTGATGTAATTGGATTCTCGAATCCGATCGGAAATCTTTGGAATCGATTCGATTAATTTTGTTGAAAAAATCCCCAACACTTACAGAACCGACGGTTGAAGAAAAAAGTAAAAACGAGGCATGCAGAGGGTGGAAAGTGGGAAAACTGCGTTGTAGCGTTGTTGACATTTGCGGCACATAGTTGTGAGTTGTATGACCCTGTTAAGCTTCCAGACGAGATTAAAGAGTTAAGAATGTGTGTGTTGTCTCCTCGTGCTTGCAGAATCACTTTCAGCGACCCAAGTCGTGGATTCCTGCATTCTGTTCATTTTTTTTTGTGGGAAGAATTTGCTCTTTCTTTTCATTCATGCGACGGAATAAACTAAATAAATTCTGAACGAACAGACCAATCGGTCATCGGCACTCCACGACTTTTGCACTTGACCTGCAATGATGCGAATGAATTACTTACAATTCAACCGTCAGAATTGAGTTGGATGAGATTAATAAGAATCTTACTGAGCCGAATGTCTATTTGAGGTAAATGCTATCAAAGGAGACATCTCTTAAACTAGTTAATGTTAAAGTCTCAGACTCTCCAACTGCTTGAGTTTTGATATAAATGTTTTATATTCCACAAAACTTGGTACAGGAATACTCACCGATACGAACGAATTTCGGACCGATTTTCATCTAGGTCTTTAATTTTAGCCAAGAAATCATTACGATCGTAAATTTTAGGGAGATATTAACAAAAAATTGAATTTTGAATGTCATTGGTTGCAATTAAGCGAATGAAATTCGTCGCTTCCCGGACGAAGGAACGTAACTGCATTCCAAGGTTGCAAAATTGACTCGAACAATTTAATTTTTTACAAGATTGTACCCGTTTTGTATTTGTATCCAAAATTTGTACACCCAATTTGTATCCAAAATTGTTGTGATTCATGCACGAGATCAGGAGAAAAATCGGTGAAATTTTCAGTTAGATATAACCAAAATTATCCTGATAAAAATGCAATTTGCAAGGGGAAATTTGGCAACATTGAAATTTAGTTACGTTCTTTTGTGAGGGATACAACGAATTAAGGAGCAACAGCTTTGAAAGTATAAGCAAGTCTATTTATTAGTATGACTTTCAGAGCGCTTTTCTTAAATCCTGATACCTTCTTTATCGACCACTCTCGTTAGCGTAAAACATCGATCAAGATTAAAATTTGAAAATACTTTGTTATTTTTATTACTTTTTACTATGATGACACTTCACAAATCCTACCATGCTCCATTTTCAGTAGAACATAAAAACGACCTATGAATGAAATAAAACCAAGAGAAAATGAATACCTGCGAGAAAAATCAGCATATGAAATTCAGAAAAAACCGCCCTCTACGCTTCCATGCTAAGGAAAAACGCCTTATGAACCTTCAGGCGTTGCCGAATTCCCTCTGATAAAATACGAATTTATTGGGGAAATTGTACATATTTTTCTTCCAATTTTTCAGACTATTTTGTTCGCAATTTAATCTAAAATACCTGAAAATTTCAAGGACAAATGGACTGCATTTTGCAGTTTGGAACTATACATGCTAGCCCGGTTTAAAAACAACGTATGCGCCATTAGTTTACCTATGCACATAAGTGTTTTTTTTTTCAGATGAGCCAGAATTTTTAGCTCCAAATTGTAAAATGTAGTCCAGATATGCATAAATTTCGTCAAAAATAAATTTCAGGGAAATTCGGGGAAATTTGGCAACTCTCGAATGTTCATACGGCGTTCTTCCTTACCACGGCAGTGCGAGTACGGCAATCTCCCGCATCCGAAATGTAATTAAAACGAATTCACATCCTAAATGAATTCACACGATGGCAAGCGTTAATACGGACTTCATAAAAGTTCGTCTGGATCGTACGCCTTTTTTCATAACCAAGTCCCTTCCATCTTGCGCAGAACCCATGAAAGAAAATTAAATCAACGAGCGTCGTGCTCAGTTACCTGTGCGAGAATAACGTCCGTCCCTTCGGATCGCAGCGGAAAACGTCTATTCAAAGGGCTAATTTTTTAATATTTGAACGTTTTTAATTTGATTCAAGCCTTCATATTATGCCACTATAGTTACCACGATTGCCTTTTTCCTGTTCCGTTTTGAAGGCTAATGAAAAGAAACATTCTGCTCACACACACATTTCCCTTAATTGAAGTATTATTCTGCCGTCCTCTGGAAAAACGCCGCATGAACATACAGCCATTGCCAAATTGCTTTCACTGGAAAAAAACACATTGGATCTAGACTCCAGACTCCTGGAAACATCGACAAGAAAAAATACTCTTGATTCAATCAGATTTAAGCTTAAATCAAGAACCAAGCCTCTTAATTTGAGCGGATTTCCTTTTGATTTAAGCTTAAATCTGATTGAACCAAGAGTCCTTTTTCTTGTTAATGTTTTCAAGAGTCTGGACTCTAGATCCAACGTGTTTCTTTTCCAGTGGTCTACTTTTCAATGGGCCTGTTGCAAACTTTTGCTAGAGCAGAATGAAGAGTTGTTTCCTATAGATAATGCTTCAAAAATCACGATGAGCGCATCGGCAAAGTCTGAAATGCACTCATAAATTCACAATCTGCGTAAGAAATTTGCGTTATTTTGAGCTTCCCGCTTCAAAAACGATACTACTGCACAGGTGAACATTTTGTTAGAGGAGTCGCTCCATCGTCGGCAATATTCATCATAACCGACGCTTGCGCAGTTCCTCGCGTAATTCGAGGAGAGTTCAAGGTCCATTAAGGCGGGCGAGGAAAATATGAACGTAAACACGCCGATTCTTATATGGTTTAATCCTGTTCAGGTGTTATCTCGTCCCATCACACGTGTTTTGGCGGACTGGCGTCGGCCATAATGAGTATTGTCGCCAATGGAACGACTCCTCTAACAAAATGTTCACCTGTACCGTAGTATCGTTTTCGAAGCGGGAAACTCAAAAAACCGCAAATTTCTTACGCAGATTGTGAAGTTATGAGTGCATTTCAGACTTTGCCGATGCGCTCATCGTGATTTTTGAGGCATTATCTGTAGGAAACAACTCTTAGTTTTGCTCTAGCAAAAGTTTGCAACAGGCCCATTCAATTCACTTTAAAGTCTAGAACCTTTTTCTAGAAATTGTGTTCTTTATTCTTTGAAATGATTGCTTCAATGATGCAACGTATTCTGGGTGCGATCAATGTCTTTCAAATTTCAAGAATTTGACTGGAAAAAAAAGTTTGGTCATATGAGCTGAACGGTCGGTTTTCCATATCACCCAATCTTTACAGTTCGTCAAACCGAACTTGACTATACCTCAGAAGTTAGGTTAAATGGACCGAACGATCTGTTACATGAACTCAAAGTTCAGTTAGACATACCGAACATTTGGGATGATATGAAACACGAAACATTCTGCGGATAGAGTAGCGGACATTTGTTTCAGTAAGGTGCGGGCTACTCAAAAAAATCCGAAATTAGATTTCTACAAATCATTACGGAATGTTTGTGCCGAAAATAACCTTTAAAAAACTGGAGATGAAGTTAAAAGCACGTCTCTTGCAAAGCACGTGTTTGACTTGGTTTTTGCATAAATTCACTCATTTTTGCGGAGGAACGCTCATTTATGAACATTTTTAGCCAACTTGGTTCGATCTTAGAATCTAAAGATTGGCCGTGACATTTTTTGTGTTAGAAGGTTGGCTGCATTTTTGGGCCCTAAAAAATCCGTTTTTTGACATGCCCGTCTTCTCCCTATCCAGAAACTCTTTCAAGATAAATTTACAGAGCAAGTTGGAATTTTTTAGGCAACGTGCGTTAAAAATCAGCATAAAGCTACTAACTACTACTACACTACTAACGCTACCGTGTTGCAACAAACAGCGTATCTCTTCGAGAGAGAATTGTGCTTATATGAGCTTTTTCCCTCTGTATTGAGATTTTCAGCTTTATGCTGATCTTTAACGCGTACGTTGGCTAAAAAAAATCTAACTTACTGTCTTACGACTCATGTGCCTACCGCAATCAGTTTGTGATAAATTTACACCCTCAATATAAAAAAAAAAAAAAAAAAAAAAAAAAAAAAAAAATTATCGACAGAAATCCGGCAACATCGAAAAGCTAATACGGCGTTCCTCTTTAGGCGGGTAGTATTTAAGTATGCGCTTCGGGGCGCCTAGGGTACACGCTAGAACATGCTGTTGCTAAAATATGCAAAATGCGAGCAGAGGTTAAATTGCCGCCGCCTGAAATTATTAATGAAGTTATAGCGTGGACCGAGGGAGGTTGTGTCAACGGGGTTTTTTGACTGCAAAGGGGCAAAGGGGCCACGGGGCCGGGCCGGGGCAAGCAGCTCAAAAATGCAATTAAAAGGCTTCGAGCCTCGCTGGGAGCAGCACAGCTTGGCGAGAAAACAACGTTGCCAATTGGCCGGGAAAAATCGAATACTTTCACTGGATTGGCTATTTTTGCGATGTGAACTTGCGGGGAAGATACACTGAAAAAAAAATCTCGGTGTATTTACTAAGAAAAGGGTAAAATTACCAAGAATTCAGGGTTCCATTTGATCCCAGTTTTTTCCTGGTAAAATTACCATTTATGGACTTGGTAATTTTACCGAGAAATCTCGGTAAAATTATTGAACTTTCTCGGTAATTTTACTGGACCTTGGTAAAAACGCCAATATTTTTTATCGACTGTGGTAGAATTACCGAGATAAAATGGCAAAGTTACCGGGAATTGATTACCAATAAAAGTGGTATTCTTACCTGAAAAAAAACAGTAAAAAATATTGGTTTTTAGGTAAGCTTTACCAGTCTGTCTTGGTAAAATTAAAAATAATTGGTAAAAAAAATGAGATGGTAAAGGTACCAACGGACCTTGGTAAAAACGCCGAGAATTTTTTTTCAGTGTATTCGGGACTGTAGAAAATGGATCGTGTTCGAGTATTACTGTTGATCTCCGCCTGTGACTTTCACACTATGCATATGCTGCTATTAATAGGCTTCCTCGAGAAAATGTTGTCTTTGGTATGACTGAGGTCCTTAATGAATCATTTACCTGAGATGGATTTAATTTGATGACAAACCTGATGATAACATCGATTGTCGCGCTGCTGAGGACGTGAAACTGTAAAATGACGAAGTTCTGCGTTTAATAGCATGTTTATTCTGCTGTTCTCGATCGTTAGGAGGTGATAATTTCATTAGGCACGAGAGCTGTACCAACAGTCAAGATAAAAACAACCGAACTTTGAATGGCGTGAGGTGACATCTTCAGAGGATACAGTTAGCGTCACCAATTATCAGTTGTAAAGTAGAGCCGACCTCCCATGCAGGCTGCGATGCCTAACACTACGAAAAATACACTAGAAACATATCATCAAATCGAGCATATTTTGCACTCCGATTTGGAGCCAAAGATGTCGTAAAATTCGACTTGAGGACCATCAAAACCGACTCCCATGAGGCAAAAGAGGAATGATGGATTTAACTGCATTTACAGCTAATTTTAGAGCCAACCTAGAAATATCGTGAAATCAACCATAATCCTGATAAAGAGCAAGGTGGCAACATAATGCTGGGTTCACATTTTTTTGCGGGATAAGCAGGGCCGAAAAATTCCACAAATTTCAATGAGAGTAACAAATTTGAGCTATGGTGAGTGTCAGTATAAGACTGATACTCACCCTTCACTGTCTCTAATTGAAATTTTTTGAATTCTTGAGCCTTGCTTTCCTCGCAAAATACACGGAAAAAATTACATTTCTGATTTAACAATTTAATTGCTAAAAAAGTGACTACAACGTTTCAACAGAGATTTTACAACGAAAAAATGCTACTTTAACCACTATTGTAAGCTGATTTAATCGCGGCGGTGGTTAAAATAGCATTTTTTTATTGTAAAATCTACATTGAAACATTGCAGTCACTTCTTTTTACCAATCGGATTGTTAAATCAGCAATTTAATTTTTTCGTGATGGACCTAGCACTACTTTACCATCTTCTTACATGCAGTTCGAGCTACATTCCTAGTGTTTCTATCTTGCTCCTGTCAATTTCTATCAATCTCTAAATTATCACCACTAGAAAGATGGTTGATTACACCGCTTTTCTTCGTTGACACCAAAACCAGCTGTAAATACGGTCAAATCAGACATGTGTTTTCCGCGTGAATGTTTCTGGGATCCGCGGCGAGTGAAATTTTTCCTTCGATCGTCCGACTGCGGCAACGGGGAAAAAGACTGCACTATTCGCGAGCCGAAAGTAAAGCTGCTGTGCTAAGGAGAAACGCCGTATGCGCCTTCAGGCGTTGCCATATTTCCTCTGATTAAATCCGAAATTCCAGAGGAACTATTGGGTATTTTCCCCCAATTTTTTTAAGAATTTTACTTGCAATTTGATTTTAAGGGAGAGATGAGACACAGTAGCCCGAATACACACAACAATAAAAACACTTTGAAATACACAACAAATGGGTTTAAAGGGCTAAAGAAGTATACAATAAACCAGGACGTTTCAGGCAATTTACATGCCCATTCTCAACTGGAACAGAAGCTAAAAAATGTAAAAATTAAAACAGGAAAATTAGGATGCAACTGACCGAGGCAGGAATCAGTGCAAACTCATACTTGTTTACTCGACTTGTTTTAGTTTTTACATTTTTTAGCTTTTGTTCCAGTTGAGAATGGGCATGCAATTGGCCCGAAACATCCTGGTTTGTTTTATATTTCCTTAGCCTTGTAAAACCATTTGTTTTGTATTTTAATGTGTTTTTATTGTTTGATTTTAAGTATGTGAAATTTTCCAGGAATAACATTCATAACTTTCCTCAAAAGTTACTGCTTTAATCGAAAACACAGGAAAAAGCGGAAACAAGGCTAAAATACAAGATATAGAGGCAGGACGTTTCGGTACCTTACGGCACCATTATAAACTGCTAAAAAAGAATTAAAAATAAAAAATAAATTAAAATAAAACCCAGCAAACGGCGTTACATAGTGAAATTGGTAAATCAACCATTTTCCAATTTCACAAGTTTACCAATTTCACTATGTAACGCCGTTTGCTGGTTTTCATTTTAATTTCTTTTTTAGCAGTTGATAATGGTGCCGTAAGGTACCGAAACGTCCTGCCTTTATATTTTGTATGTTAGCCTTGTTTCCGCTTTTTCCTGCGTTTTCGATTGTCCTTTCCGTTTCGGGCTGCTTTTACATTCTCTTTGTTTTCCACTGTTACTGCTTTATTAGGGGAAATTTGGCAACTCCTGAAGACCCATACGGCGTTTTTCCTTAGCTCGGCAGAGCGGTGCTCCGAGGTGCATCCAGATTCCGTTGATCTAATTGAATCAAAAGAAGCCTTTGCGAGTCTTGGCGCGGGGACAAAAAAATGCAGTCGCTTCCCCTATTCTTCCCGCTCTCCCCCCACGTCCCCCCCCCGCTTTTGCAGGAGGAATTACCAGGTGAGGAGGGAGCCATTTAATTGACACCCTGTGAAACTCTACCATTCCGCGATCGTTAGCTCGGAAAAGCGTTTCCTTTCAACGCTCCTCCGCGGATGTCAGATGAAGCGATGATTCACCAGGGAAAATCTTGTCGTCGCTGAGTCGGTTCCAACACTGCCGTGCTAAGGAAAAATGGATTGCATTTTGCAAAAAGGAACCACTGGCATTGCAATGATACTAAGATTGTGCAACTTCATCTTTTGCAATAAAATTGCGGAAATCGTGAAAAACTATGAAATTTAGATGGTAATTTTTGTCTTAAATTTACAGTTCTTAGCGAGTAAAATAGAAACTATGAATGGATAATCGGGTTTTTCCTCCAAGACAAAAGAAGTTGCACTATCTTAGCAACATTGCAATGCTAGTGGTTCCTTTTTGCAAAATGCAATCCAAATGCCCTATGAACCTTCAGGCGTTGCCAAATTTTCTTCGATAAAACGCACATTTTCCTGGTATACTTATGAATACTTTTCTTCCGATTTTTCAGAGAATATAGCTTGTATTTTGATCTGAGGCTCCTGAAAATTTCTAGGAAAAATATTCATAATTTTCCCCATAAATAAACGTTTTATCACAGGAAATTTGGCAACTCTCGAATGTTCATACGGCGTTCTTCCTTAGCATGGCACAATATGTGTGCTATGTAGGTCGAGAAGGTATTCTCGTCAATAAGTCAAATCAAGCGATTTGTCAAAGTCCCTGACAGATATTCAAATTTTCAAGATTCAGAGATTCATGTTAAGATTTTAGACTTGCCCGATGCGCTTATTGTGACTTTTGAGCCATTTTTTGGCTCTACGCAGAAAAAAAAATGGATTGCTGATTTAACAATTCAATGGTGGAAAGCTAATTTAACCACGGGATTGGTTCAATTAGCAATTTTTTATTAAAAAATCTACATTGAAACATTGCAGTCACTTCTTTAAACTACAACATTGTTAAATCAGCAATTTAATTTTTTCCCTGTATCTTGAGTTTACGACAGGCCCATTGAATAGGTTTTCCACTTTTATTTTCGTTTAATTTTCCCTCCAAATTTTTGCTGAATTTAGCGCCTGATCAAAAGAAAAATCAATGAGTTATTCAGCCAATGACACTGTCTGTATGTGCGACAGCATGCTGCTAGCGCGGAACGCGCACTGACGCCTACAAACCCCTACTTTACGCATTGCGCAATGCTTGAAGTATCCCCTTAGGTTTGTAGGCGTCAGTACGCGTTTCGAGCTGGCAGCACGCCGCGCCGCAGCGTGCCATAAACTTGATGGGCCAGGGTGTTAAAATCGTGGCAATTCGACATCAAATTCGAAATTAGCGATTCAAAAATCAGAAGTGCCGCAACTTTCGTGATCTTTCAGTCACTATCCGACTTATTTCGTCCTATTCTTGAGTTCTGGACCATTGTGCGACGTTACGAGTTGGCGCCGGCCTGAGCCGTGTCAAATTACCACATCTTTTCGGATACCACTATTCGTGCTCTACGCTTGTGCTAATTGCATAAAAGAGATATTGAAGGTGTTTTGGAAATCTCCTTTTCCTTTTTTCCCCTTCCCCTTCTTTGTTTATCACTCTGTCCACTAATTCCAATAATGAGCCCGCAAGTGGAAATGACCGGCTATTTTCTGGTACAACTATAAAATTTGTGTGTGAGGAGTTCGCAACGTTGAAATATGGTCGGATTCTTTCGCCAGGAAAACGACAGATAAAATTGAATGGTCGAATCGAGTGATCTGTCAAGTGCCCTGACAGATATTCAATTTTTTAAGAGAAGGGGAGGGTGTCTTAATATGAGCTGAAGAGAAAATCGAATATAGTCGAATCAAGTAATGTCTCAACAGATTTTTAAATTTTTACTATTCGCGAGGTCTTCATTGAGCTACTAAGTAAGAGACAAATAGCAGTATGATCAGGGTGGCTTGAAATAAAATAAAAATAAAAAAAGAAACTTATGGAAGATTGAACGTTTCCGAAAAATATTTAGCGAGTCCCCCGCCGTCCTCCAGCTTAACTTCTGTCGGCATCTCTCGAATGTTCAAACTACGTTTTTCCTTAACACGCACTGGAAAAAAAAAGCACATTGGATCTAGAATCCAGACTCTTAAAAATATCGACAAGAAAAAGTACTCTTGATTCAATCAGAATCTAGCTTAAATCGAGAACCAAGCCTCTTAATTTAAGCGGGTATCGCTTTGATTCAAGCAAAAATCCGATTGAATCAAGAGTATTTTTTCTCGTCAATGTTTTCAAGAGTCTGGACTCTAGATCCAATGTGTTTTTCTTTCCAGTGTAGCACGGCACATTACTTGTATCGTTAGTGCAGAGTCTGTAGGATAAATTGTCTTTGGTTACACTCAGCAATTTCCTGGCGAATTCAACCCTCTTCCGCCCGTTGAAACCCTTTCTCTGGCAACGTGATCGCCATAGAAGTAGCCGCCGCCGCGCCCCGACGACGAAACAATTCAGGTCATTTTCCATTCCAGCTCGCGGTGAATTAATTTCCACTCAACCCATTTGCGGTTACGTAAATTACGGAAATAGCGCAAGGTGACCGCCGGTCCCGGGTCCTCCCGTTTTTTCCTCGTCGGCGAAACTTTTCCCGCAATTACTGAAATCCCGCCAACTCCGCTCCACACTAGAAATGCGCCATTTTCCCATGTCAAAACCGTGTAAAGTTCGCGAATTTTTCAACGCAATCTAGAAGCATCGATGACAACGCCGCCGAACTAAAGTTAAAGAACATTAACAGTTAAAATTTTGAAACATCAAACGGACAAAATAACGAAGGGGTTACTCGGATTTCAAAATTTCCTGAACATTCTCGGAGTTTTTCAGGATGTGTCGGGCATGAATATGCATTTCACAGCGAATCGTTAACATTTACTCCGTTGGAATTTAAAAAAAAAAAAAAAAAAAAAAAAAAAAAAAAAAAAAATCAACACCTACGAAGATAAGATGCTCTTTCCTACTGTAAATGTGCGCATCGCAAAGATGCTGAGAAATAATCGCAAAAAGAAAATATGTTCTCCTTTTCTCCCTCATTTTTCAATAATTGACAAACATGTTTTAGTCATAAAGTTTCGGTCAGTAATAATTATAATCAAAAAATTGATCGAAAATGTACGGGAGGATAAATGAAAGGGTGAGATTCAAGTTTCGCGATTTAAGATAGAAATTACGGATGCGAACAATTTTCTGCCTTCGTGGGGTAATCCCCGAGTTTAAAAACGTACGACCGTAAAAAAATGGTCGAATAAAAAGTGGGAGAAGGAATACAAGTGACTTGAATTTACCGTCTGGCAAATTTCATCTCATCAAAAGCATACTTTCTTTTTGATAAGGCGGAATTTCAAATTTCTTCTTGGCGGCGAATCCAGTAACATTTCTACTCAAATCACATTGATTTTTTCCAAATGGGCCAAATGACATGCCGAAACCGGAACCAGCGATAGTGATTTCACTACATTTGACTATAAAAACCATACTGCTAACTTCCTTATTTTGCCCAATAAGGTTACATCATGTTCGGATACTGCTGATTTTCTGGGAAAACTCGTTTACGTTGCATTAATTCTACGGGGGAAACAAGCGAATTCTAGCATACCCGTCGGCGAAACGGCCAAGACCATCTCCACAGTGAGAGTTGAATAAATTTAGAAGGGGCAACACTGTTGCGATAACGGTCGGAAATGCAATTAGCTAATTAACCAATGAAAAAAACGCCAACCTTTCGCCCTTTTTCATCTTTTGATTTCTTTATTTTTACTTCCGGTCCTTTCTTCCTAATGGCGTGGCATGCTTTGCGATAAATCGATTGACCCACCATATAAACCTGGGAAGAAGGATCGATATACAAGGTGTTCGCAGCGATCATCTTCATAATCGATTCTTTACCATAGCTTCAAATGGGGGAAATATCGATCCGTCTCTCGCGGCGGGCACTTCCGCTTTAATGGGACGCCCCCCCCCCCCCCCCCCCCCCCCCCCNCTGCACCGGGGAAAATCCTCTGCCGTGATAGGAGTTTTAAAATAGCCTCGAGCGAGAAGAATGGAAATTTTTATTCGATAAAATAAGAGAGCTGCGAAAGGAAAACAAAGAGGAAAATAGTCAATAGACCCTTTCCTTGCCATCAAATTGGTTAATAAGTTTAAGCGGTCGTCATAGCTGCCGTCCTTCCGGATTTATTAAAATGTCTTCTCCGCGTCTTCTTTCGAAATATTACCTCTTTCAGCGGGATGATTATTGAAATTGATAGTTAAAGCGATCGACAAATAATATAAAGACAAAATGTCGACATAAATGTCCGTATAGGAACTGAAAATCGCGTAAAATACTCTGGAGTAATGGCCCATTGCACACGGAGAAAAAAACTTCGTGCATGAGACCCGAAGTTGAGGTCATATGGATCTCTGCAGTTTTCGGATCACGCATCCGAAAACTTGAGGTCCAGCTGCCGAAGTTCAGGTCAGATATCTAAGTGTTTCGGTTGTATGTACCGGAGTACTTCAGATGTCTCACCCGAACTTCGGCAGCTAGACCTCAAGTTTTCGGATGCGTGATCCGAAAACTTCAGAGATCCACATGACCTCAACTTTGGATCTCATGGACGAAGTTTTTTTCTCCGTGCAGCTTTCGACCAATTTAAATTGAGAAAGAGGAAAATGCATAGTGTCTATACTGCCTCGAAAATAGTGAGCAGAGTGCATTAGGAGACTCAAAATAATGCAATCATGACGAGGCTCCTCAAGTTGTGCAAGATGTCTCAAATAGTCGCTCCTCTGCCTCAAGGGTGTACTTCGATTTCGGCATGAGCCCTACGATCCGTATGACTCTATGTTGTCCGGGCTCATCTGGAAATAGGCATACGTCCTTATGTCAGGGGGGCGACGAGATGTAAATCAATTAGAACTTAGTGCATGTTATCGAACAAGCACGCATCTCGGTAACAACTTTCATTCGGAAGCAGTCATCAACTGGACTTATTTCTGCCAAACGGAACTATGTGCATTGAGACATGAGCCCTGAGACCCGTAAGAATATATGCATAACAGGGCTCACGTCATAATGCACATAGTTCCGTTTGACAGAAATACGTCCAACTTTGGTTATGTGAGCCGGGCAAGGGCGAATGAACTGAGCGAATGCCAGTGTCAAGCAGGGCCTAAAACTTGGTGGAATTTCATTGAGTGCGACGGCGTGAACGAGGATTGTTCGTGTAATTTTGCAACCGAAAATGCCGAAAGAAGAAGAGAAATTCCCGAAGATGGGGTGATTATCGAGTCGTTGACTTGCAAATAATTGCGTAATTCGCGGCCGATGTGACCAGCTGCTTCGACCAAAGTTTCGAGATTGCGAAGGACTGCCGCACAGTTAGGCAAAAAGTCGTTTTGCCAAAAGAAACTTCGCAGTCTGAAATCAAGATTTTTTTAGGGGGTGATCCAAAATTCCTGCATCACCCTCAGAACCCCGAGGATTATTACCCCTTTTTAGGATGGTCCCTTTGAAATTTTGGGGGTTCTCAGAATTCGTCTCTTTTTACCTGGAGGCACTCGGAAACATGGCATGTTTCTGTACCTCACTTCGTTCAAAAGCTACAGGGGTGAAGCTTGGTCCATATGGAGTCGGACTTTCGGATCACCCTGTGTATTTTTGAAAATAGTAATCCATCTTTACAAATTTTAACAACATCACAGCGGGATATTAAAGTGCAAAGATCTCTCTACGAGCATACGCGCAAAAGAATATAAATGGCTGATTCTTCCAAGTTGGTTTATAAATTGTGGAATTCCGTCGCGATTTTTCGCTTTGCGTGTATTTTTTTTTCAACAGAAGGCACCATTTCAGGCGAAAACTTATCCAATCCTATACGTCAATAACTTCAATCATGCTGTTGATTCAGGCATCAAATTTTTTCAACGAAAATAAAACGAAAAATTGAAAAACTCTTTCGCCTTGGAGGCCGCACACGAAAGTGATCAAATTTTTTCTGTTAGAAAAAAAAAAGAATCACTTGCACGTCAAATTAATTTAGTTGCGCAACTGAATTAATTAGACGTGTGCAAGTGGAGTCTTTTTAAAAAAAAAAAATTGATAAAATTTTTGCGAAAAAAGAATGGAAATGTGCGGAATTATTTCATGGCGGTAAAGGAAAACTTCGTGATCTTAATTCTAGCTGCAACTGTTTTTCCTTACTGTGCGGAGATTCGAATCAAAAATTTGATCCAATCGTCCAGGGTGGTTGTGATTATGGTTTGCGGTAGGGCTTCGAAGCGCAACCAGTTCAGATTTTTTTCGCTCGTCGGACTCCCGTAATTCGCAGGCGAAACCGGTTCCCAAATATTCGCGACTGAGAATGGTTTGCTCGTCTCGCGGTTGTATAAGTAGATTGAGATGAGACGGTGTCAAAAGGCTGCTGAATTTCACTGGTGATCATTGGAGTGATGGTCCCCCAAACAAAAAATTGCTGGGAAAAAATGGAAGTGATAGCCTATCAGGATTTCTTTCAACGTTTTTAGTTGTCCGAGGGCCTGAACTTCCGGAAAGGCTTGAAATGATACACAAGTATCAACTTATTTGGAACCGGTTCAAGTTTTTTTTTTTCATTCTGACAGTCTTACGGTCTTTAGTCTTACACTCTTTCAAGGGCTTTAGATCAAATTACAAAGAAAATTATGTAAGACACTAGAAGGAATACACTCAAAAGTTTACTAGAAAATCGATGTTTTATCAAAGGAACTTCGGCAATATCTCAAGCTCCATACGCTGTTTTTCCCCAGCACGACGGTAGAATATTATCGAGCTGACGAAAAACTCCGTTTGAAAATTCAGGCGCTGCAAAAATTCACTGATAAAGTAGGGCATCTTGAATTGTTGGGATTCTTTCCAATTTAATATAATAGTCCTGAATTTCTTTATTTTTTTGACGAAATTTCATTTAAGCACAGCGTAGCTACTACAAGAATATTTCTTGTGTCTATCTACATGATTTAAATCTAGACTAATTTCATTAAATTTACAGAGTAACGTTAAACAATAAAATTCCTGAAAAATTCAAGAAAAAATAAGCACAATTTTCCTCTGAAATAAAAACTTCATTGGATATTTCGTGGCAACACAACGTTACTCAAAAGTAACAGTCTTTCAGACCATTATGAAAAATTTTAAGAAAACGGTGAAAAGTTTTAAAAAAATGTCCGCTCGATACGGTGCTCGACCCCCTCTCTAAAAACTAAATTTTAGGACTTACTGCACTCATCGGTAGCATGGCAACGCAACAAAGAGGAAATGAAAATTTGAGGAGTCAAAGCGCTTACAGTGATGGAACGGTGCAAGCATCAAAGCTGCAGAAAACAAACAAGAATTCCCATTTGGAGGTATTTCTATCAAACGGAACTATGTGCATTATGACGTGAGCCCTGTTATACATGCATTCTTATGGGTCTCAGGGCTCATGTCTAAATGCACATAGTTCCGTTTGACAGAAATACGTCCATTTGTGGTTTTCCGATGGATGATCGATGACAGGCCATCTAACCTTGATTAAGATGCGCTCAATTCTATTCGCTGAATATTAAAATCGACTGTGTCCATTTCCTGATGAGCCCTCAACCCCGTAAAAATACTCATAATCCTCGACTCACTAGATTATTGACATAGTCGGTTTTGAAATCCGCCGATTCATTTACGGCAGCTTTGGTGAAATTGCCCGATAAATTAGCGATAACTCAATTAGACATCGTTGGCTAATTCGTTAATGGGCATCGTTGCCAAATTGCATAAAATGCACCGCATTTTACTATCGGGCCGAATGGGTGAAATGCTGATTTTTTGCACGATTTTGCAGTCCTCGTTGGTGTGTGACGCTGCGATGACCACAGAATGCAAACGCATCGCGTTTCGCTTAAATGCAACTGTCTGCACTGTGGTTTTCTGTTTACTCGGTGCAGAGTGGGCTTAACGATGGGGCTTTTGTGTACAACGGAGGTTTTTTAATTCGATACCAATTCACATGTAGGTCCCTAGAGGGTAGTCAACCTTTGATTTCATATTACCTATTAGTATTGCCGGTAGTTTCACGTTTTTATTATGATTGAGGGTCGTTAGAACATTGGGAAAAAAAACACACATTGGATCTAGAGTCCAGACTCTTGAAAACACTGACAAGAAAAAGGACTCTTGATTCAATCAGATTTAAGCTTAAATCAAAAGGAAATCCGCTCAAATTAAGAGGCTTGGTTCTTGATTTAAGCTCAAATCTGATTGAATCAAGAGTATTTGTTCTTGTCGATGTTTTTTAGAGTCTGGACTCTAGATCCAATGTGTTTTCTTTCCAGTGAATGTGAATTTTTCACAATATTTTCTCGAGCTTCGATAATATCTCCGGACTGATTTTTGAAACTGATAGACAAAGATAAGAAAAAGAATATGGAGGGATACTATTGGTTGAAGCGGGCGGTTGCGATGGACAGAGGAGGTAGCTAACTAACGGCAAACTGCGAGAGACCCTTTAGCTAGTCCATCATTTATCCCCTTAGTCCATTCTTTTAAAAATTCAGATATGGCCTTACTATTCTCTTCAGTAGCAGAGCAGCAGGTTGATTTAATTGATAGATAAAGCTATAGACAAAGAAGTTGAAGAAAAATGAAGCGATCCTATCGATTGAAACGGGTAGTTACCAAAGTCACGTGGATTGCCTTTAATCCATCGCAATCACTCGTTTCCACCAACAGGATCGCTCAGTTTTCCATTCGTCTTTTTTGTCTATTGCTTTGTCTATCGATTTAAATAATCAGCCTGCAAAGGCACATTAAACGGGCCGCGTTAAGCAGAAAAGAACCAAGCCACATCAGATATTGCCAAAGTTAATTGGGCAATAAAACCAGAGAGCGTTTGTGCGAATTTCTTAGAAAATATTAGATAATTTGCTTCGCATTATGCAGAAAATTCATTGAAATTTGCACAAAAATCTGCACATCCATTTTCGCGTGTGTAATTAAAATGCCCGATTAAATTTGGCGATAGCTAATGTGGCTTGGTTCTTTTTGCTTGACGCGGTCCAATTGAAATTGATAGAGGCGTTGCCACCACCCTGCGCCGCGCCGTTTCAACTTAGCATAGATTCTGAATACCACTATTCGTGCTCTACGCTTGGCCTCATTGCATACCCAAGGTATTAAAGGCGCTTTGGTTTCCCTTCTGTTGTTGCACATGCAGGGTGTCTACCAAAACAGGCTGGCCGAAAATCAGTACTTTTACAGTACTTTTTCAGTGCATTCCCAAGAAATTCAGTACCTCCTCAACAGAAAAATTCAGTACTTTTTCAGTACCTTTCAAATGATGATATTCGAAAAATTTCAAAAATTTGAAAATCTCGCTCTAGTTGCGACAAAAATGATAAGAGACGAAACAAATTTCGGGCCTTTTTGCGGAATTTCCGCACTTTTTCAGTACTTCCGGAACGCCCTCAAAAAATCAGTACAGTTTCCGGGCTTTCCAGAAATGCCGGACTTGTAGACACCCTGACATGCACTGGAAAAAAAACCACATTGGATCTTGAGTCCAGACTCTTGAAAACATTGACAAGAAAAAGGATTCAATTCAAAGGATTCAAAAAGGATTCAAAGGACTCTTGATTCAATCAGATTTGAGCTTAAATCAAAAGGAAATCCGCTCAAATTAAGAGGCTTGGTTCTTGATTTAAGCTTCAATCTGGTTGAATCAAGAGTATTCTTACTTGTCGATGTTTTTAAGAGTCTGGACTCTAGATCCGATGTGTTTTTTTTTCTAGTGTGTGACGCGGCCGGCGCATGCCTTATTTTCCAATTTCGTGTGTATTGTGAACACCCTCTAACCTTTACATTCTATTCCTTGTTGCAGGATGAAGTGGGCTTTGCTGGGCTTAGCGCTTCTGGCTGTGGGCGCCTACGGGTACCCGATCAACGAGAAGAAGCAGGACGTCGTCATCGGGGACTACTCCAAGGTGAGCGACGCGAGTGCCCCGGTCGTCCCGGTGGCCGCTGACGCCCCCAAGAGCGAGCCGAAGCCGGTGGCCGACGAGCCGAAACCCACGCCCGCTGCCGCCCCGGCCACCGAGTCCAACGCCATCAAGAGCGAGGAGAAACCAGAACCCACCGCCGCCGCCCCAGGTAACCACCCCTTTTTTCATCTATCGCACACCAGGGTTCCCACAGGATTTTGAAAATCAAATTCTCTGCCATTTCCCTGACATATTTTGGTAAAATGGAGAATTTGCAAGGGTCTGAAATTTGATGAATTTCCTGTTTAAGTGGAATCCTCTGAGTGAACTGAACACGAAGATACCCTTGATTCATAAATTGAGCAATTATTAGAGGAGATATGACAAAATAACCGATTCTGCTAAAATACATGTGTTTAAATGGGAAATGCCGCCAGATGACGTCACAAGGCGGCGCATTTTCTCACTTTTAAATCAATTTTTCTCCAATTTCCCATGTCAGAAAAAAATTATGAAAAATATTGCGAACTCAGCTCATTAGGCACTTTCAGATGAAGCAATAAAAAAATTGCGTGCAAATTCTCCATTCCCTGACGATGGAGATGTTGCATGTGTGAGGAATTTGTGATTTGACTGTTGATTCTCATGTAAAAGTTGGCGAGAAACAAGATGGTGCCACTGGTTTTCTCTGAAATCAACTCCCAAGCTCAAAAAAAGCTCTCAAGTTGAGGCCAAAATGGAGGGGGTATCTTACGCTATCCTGAGAGTCCACCTCTACATTAAGACAAACTCTCTATGCAAAGATAGGAAGCAAATACATTGACAGGGCTGCCACTTTATTTGAGGACTCCAAAGCAGAAAACACGGCAACCCTACTAATGTATTTGCTCCCTATCTTTGCATGGAGAGTTTGTCTTGATGTAGAGGTGGACTCTCAGGATAGCGTGGGATATCTTCTCCATTTTGCCCTCAACTTAAGAGCTTTTGGTGAGCTTGAGAGTTGATTTCAGAGATAACCAGTGGCATCATCTTGTTTCTCGCGAACTTTTACATGAGAATCAACAGTCAAATCGCAAATTCCTCACACGTGTAACATTTCCGTTGCAGATCTGACGGATGATTAATAAAACATTATTAAAAATAGTTTTTCCCTTTGAAGAACCCATTTTCAAAGCTAACTTTTCCTCGAGATTGGATAAAAGTATCCTTTTTACGAAGTTATAGGCTCTCTTTGAGGCTTTCTTAAATCGCAATGTAAACCATACTGAGCTTTAGGATCTGCTCACGGAACGACAATGAATACAACCCTTAAGAATGATTAATTTAAAACGCATATAACATCATTTATAATTTCACTTATGACTTGAAACTATGAACTAATGATCTTGCGAGCACTGCATTAGCGGAATCAGCAACATGGCAGCAATGTTTTCTCTCAGTTTAAACCCGTGTTGGATAATCGATTCTTGTCGGAGCGCCTGGTTCATCCAAGAATCGATTCATTTCCATAGGTTTAAATGGAGAGAAAACAATTGTACCAACTTGCTGGATCTGCTTCTGCTAGAGAGGGCTTCGAAAACTGAAAACTGCATACATTAAGCCCGAAACCGGGTTTCTTGCTGTATTGAACAATTGAGTTTCCACCTGAAAGTACCCTTTGCCTGACTTCGTAACACGAACTAAATTATAGGAACTAAAACTGGATTACATTTTGCAATTAGAGACTAATATTTCTGGCTCCTCACAAAAGGATCTATCTGCATAGGGAAACTAGTATCACATACGTTGTCAGGGTGTCTACTATAACAGGCTGACCAAAAATCAGTACTTTTACAGTACTTTTTCAGTACATTCCCAAGAAATCCAGTGCCTCCTCAATAGAAAAATTCGGTCCCTTTTCAGTACCCCCCATTCACGAGATTCGATAAATTTCAAAAATTTGAATTTCTCGCTCAAAATGCGATAAAAATTACAAAAAATGGACAAATTCCGGACTATCTTACAGAATTTCCGCACTCTTTCAGTACTTCCGGACCGCTTTTAAAAAATAAGTATTACTTCCGGACTTTCCGGAAATTCCGGACTCGTAGACACCCTGGTTGTGTACAAAATGAGCCAGAAATATAATAGTTCCTAACTGCACAATAAGGTCAAACTGTACTCATGCAGAGGTAAACTCACCAGCGTAAGCTTAAAAACAGTCCTGGAATGGTAGCCTCTTACCTGCAATAAAAGAAATTAACAGAATGAGAAAAAAACAAAGAAAAAATTGGGAGACACATACAGGGTTATCCAGAAGTCTGGGACCCCCCTTATAACTTTTGAACAAAAAATGCTAGAGATTTGAAATTTGGGGAATGTTCCTAGGTCAAAGGGAACTACTTTTTGGCGTACCCAAAATTTTGGGGGGCGCCCCCCCTGAGGGGGGGCGGACCCTAACTTTTTTTTTCAAATGGGAACCCCTATCTTGTGATACATCATTCGAAAGGGCTTAAAAAAAGAAAACTTTTGGCGCAAACCGATTGTCGATACCTCAATTTTTAACAAAATGGCGGCCAAAAAACGGCGGCTCATTCAAAAGTCTGGGCCTCCGCTCATAACTCATGAACAAAAAATGCTAGGGATTCGAAATTTGGGGAATATTCCTAGGTGAAAGGGAACTACTTTTTGGCGTACCCAAAATTTCGGGGGCGACCCCCCTGACGGGGGGCGGACCCTAACCCTTTTTTTTCAAATAGGAACCCCTATCTTGTGATACATCATTCGAAAGGGCTTGAAAAAAGAAAACTTTTGGCGCAAACCGATTGTCGATACCTCAATTTTTAACAAAATGGCGGCCAAAAAATGGCGGAAATGCGTTTTTTGGTTATTTACCGTCGGATTCGCTTGAAACTTGGGTTCCACAGGTTTTCGAGCACGAAAAAACAAATACGATATTGGATTTGCAAAATACCCGAGCTTTTCCAAGATGGCGGCCGAAAAATGGCGGGAAAATAAGTTTAAATCGGAATGTGTCAGATTTCCTGTGCGGTGCTCTCAGCCAATTGAAAATCGTGTTTCCTGACTTGTCATTTCAACCACCCAGGACTCACCCCGTGGTTTGGTTGTTTTTTTCGTGCTCGAAAACCTGTGGAAACCAAGTTTCAAGCGAATCCGACGGTAAATAACCAAAAAACGCATTTCCGCCATTTTTTGGCCGCCATTTTGTTAAAAATTGAGGTATCGACAATCGGTTTGCGCCAAAAGTTTTCTTTTTTCAAGCCCTTTCGAATGATGTATCACAAGATAGGGGTTCCTATTTGAAAAAAAAGGGTTAGGGTCCGCCCCCCGTCAGGGGGATCGCCCCCCGAAATTTTGGGTACGCCAAAAAGTAGTTCCCTTTCACCTAGGAACATTCCCCAAATTTCAAATCTCTAGCATTTTTTGTTCAAAAGTTATAAGGGGGGTCCCAGACTTCTGGATAACCCTGTAGATTGGTTTGCTTGTCGTCTGAAGGGTAGGTTTGAGAGGGTATGATCGCTCCGACGTTATTAGAAAAAACCACTCGGGCTGTTGAGAAGTTTTAAACTTTCGCCGGGCTCTTCATCTTAAAAAGGTTTACGCCAGTGGCGAGGCGAGACAATCGATAATATCGATACTTCCCCCATTTGAATCTATGGTAAAGAATCGATTATTATGGTGTTCGTAACGAACGCCATGGTAAAGAATCGATTATTATGGTGTTCGTAACGAACGCCCTTTCATCGATCCTTTCCAATAAGTTTCAATGACAGATCAATCGATGTATCGAAAAGCACGCCACGCCACCGTATCGATCTTTTTTCGTAGGTTTAAATGTCAGATGGATCGATACATCGAAAAGCACGCCACGCTTCATCTCCGGGGAAGTTTGAGTAGCGTGACGAACGAGGGCTTGTTAGTGGTGAGGCCTTTTCCTGAAGACCCTCGAGACGGCTCGCCCCCTCATTTATTAAAGCTCCCCTTTCTCCGGACGTGAGAGGTTAAAAAGGTTGGCATAGGGGTAGTGCTTTGAATGGGGTGAAGAGTCCGCGGTATTAGGATCGATTGAGGCTGCGGAGCTGAGCTAGAGCACGATTCAACACTGAAATTTTCAGAGGACATTGACTGCTCTTTGGTCTCATACCAAAAAAAGTGAAGTTGATTTAACATTCTGGATGTAAAAAAAGTGTGCGAGAACTCAGAAAATGCTGAATTACCCGCTACAGCAGCTACTTCAGCAATGCCAAGATGTAAAACTAACTGCTGGGGCGGGTAATTTAGTATTTTATAAGTTCTCGCACACTCTTTTTACATCCAAAATGTTCAATCGATTTCTTTCTCTTTTTTTTTCGGTGCAATGTGAACGATCTAGTATAAGTCCAGTGCACGAATATGTCTATCAGTTTGTCCATAAATGGACGTATTTCTGCCAAACGGAACTATGTGCATAAAGACATGAGCCCCGAGACCCATAAGAATATGTGGATTACATTTTGCAATAAGGAACCACTATTTCTTGCCCATTTTAGAAACAACATACGTGCCATTGGTTTCCCTATGCAGATATGTGCTTTCATCGTAGAGCCAAAGACAGTGGTTCCTTTTAACAAAATTTAATCCGTGTAATATGCATAACAGGGTTTACGTCATAATGCACATAACTCCGATTGGCAGAAATATGTCCAAATGGCGCAAGGTACTTCAAGGATACGGAGCTTCACGCATTGAAGTATCATGTTGCCCTCACGGTCGCCAAAAATGTATGCCAACTCTTCCACGAGAAATTACTCTACACAGGGAGAAATTTCAATTTCACGGTTTTGCAGGGTTGCCACAGAATTAGGAAAGTGGAATCCCGTGATATTTCCCTGATTTCCCTGACACATTTTGGTGGAATTCCCTGGCAATTGAAGATATGACAAATGGTTAGGAAGACATAATTGTAAATAGGTTTCAGGCAAAATTTGCGGTTCGAAACATCAAATCTATTTTAGAGCGCAAATAATATAAAGGAGATTTAACAAAATTTTCCCTGACATTTTCGACATTTTCCCTGACATTTTCCGGTTTTCCCTGACTTTGTGAAATTCCCTGAAATTTCCCGGTATTCCCTGACTGTGGCAACCCTGGTTTTGGTAATAGCTGATTACCATTCTTAAATTCCTGTACAAAAATTTATTTTTTTTTTTTTTTTTTTTTTTTTTTTTTTTTTTTTTTTTTACCTATGGTACTCTATAGCTGATTACCATTCTTAAATTCCTGTACGAAAATTGAATCCCCCCCCCTTCTCCTCGTTTTTACCACAATAAAACCTACAATTTCTAATAATGTTATTTTCTTTGATTTCAGCTGCCCCAGCTGCGGCCGAGGCCCCTAAGAAGGAGGAACCCGCCGTCGTGTCCCCAAGCGAGCCCGCCAAGGACGCAGTTGCAGTTCCTCCTCCCGCCGCCGTCGTCGACGAAGCCAAAAAGGCCGAGGACGCCAAACCCGTAGCCGAAGAGAAGAAGGAAGAACCCAAGAAGGAGGAACCCAAGAAGGAGGAAGAGAAGAAGGAAGAGAAGAAGGAGGAAAAGAAAGAGGAGCCAAAGAAGGAAGAGCCCCTCAAGGAAGACAAGAAAGAAGAGATCAAGCCTGCAGCCAGCGAAATCTCCGAGCAGAAGGTAATCAGAAAGTTTATTCCGGCGCTTTGCGATTGGTAGAACTGCTTCCCAGTGGCGTGGCGTGATATCGATGTATCGATATAAAAGATGACACGATAAAATTTGGGATAAAAGCTGTAAACACATATAAAAAATACCGTACGTTTCGGGGCGAAACAACCAACCCCTTCCTCAGCGGCTGAAACAAAAAAATTAAGCTAAAAATCTAAAAAAATACCTCCTCCCCATCTCGCCAATGCTCGTAGCTTAATTTGTTTTGTTTGAGGAAGGGGTTGGTTGTTTCGCCCCGAAACGTACGGTATTTTTTATGTGTTTACAGCTATTATCCCAAATTTTATTGTGTCATCTTTTGTATCATGTCGGGCTGCAAATCATTTTATCCATATATATCGATATATCGACGTATCTGCCTTTTAAACCTATGGAATCGATAAAAAGGGTTCACCTTAATAATCGATTCTTTAGCATAGCTTCGAATGGGAATACATCGATAATCGATCATTCATGCCTCGCCACTGCTGTTTTCAGGGTCCACGGTCTGTTCTGGAGGAGCACAATTTCGAATGACTTTCGGAGACCATCCCAGAGACAGTGCATCAATGGTTTAAGTGCGAAACCACGTATCTCCATTGCGGTGTTTCAAAATTTCCACTCCCATTTTATTTTTTCCAAAAGAAACAAACCAACTGTACAACTTGGAATTTATACACAATATTCTGCTAACAGAAAAGAAAAATGAGGGAAGTTCTCAAGAAATGATATTGACTACTTTTTCAATGAGAAAATAAAGGATGACAGGAAATCTGAAATATTACGAACGGAGATACGGGATTCCGCATGCACTTTGGCCATTGATTATATCTAGAGACCCCCGCACTAATATCTTACCCATAGAGTGGAGGTTATTTTCGGAAGGCAACGCTCAGATTAGCTTAACGATGACTGTTGACCAAAGAGTTGATGGTTGCTTTGGCGGTCGTAACCGAATTTCCGAAAACTCGCCTCCCCTGGTAAAAATTGGCAGTAGAATCTATGTTCCAAAATACCATAGACCTACAGCCGTCTGTGAGATTTCCAATAGCTTCATTAGCCGGCTACACAATTTCTTATAGCCTTTTACAGCCGATGGTGACTAAGCAACAGCCAGGCGATAAAGTGTATGCTAAACGTTACTAATTACGGATGCTAGGACTTAGTGAGTTTTTGGAATACTGCTCTCTTTTTGGGCCGTAGTATCTTGATTTATTTTGCAAGGAAAGCTCCGTACTTTTGATGGATGCCTGCCATTTCTAATATATTAGAGCGCCTTCAGTTTCGTATGATACTGTGCAATACCTCTGGTGTGAAATAGTTGCTTCAAGCGCCGTGGCAGGCGGGCAGCCAGCGCAAAACACGCATTGGCGCCTACAAACCTAACAGGGATAATAACACACAGGGATAAAACAGGGGTTTGTAGGCGCCAGTGCGTCGCCGCTCCGCTTTGTGTTAGGCTCTAATATTTAATCCTCCGTTTGGAAAACATGGGCTAGAGATAAACGTGAACCACAATGCTTTCAAACGCGCCATTCAGCCATTATTATTTGATGGAGAGACTTGACATTTAATAAAATGTTATTACATGTTTTGCTGATCCATAAATTTCAACAGTCAAAACTGATTGATAGAACTGGGGCAACAGCCCTGCTGACATTTAACTATTGCTAAGAATTCAAACCGCGTCAAATTATCCTCCAGAACAGAACCAGGTTCCTTTTCTTAAGACACTGTCCTATGTTAAGTGCAGAGTGATGTTTGTAGAGAAGGTTTTCTGATTTGAGAGTGGTTTGGACTACATTTTGCAAATGGGAGCTACAATTTTGGCTCATCCGTAAAAACACTCATGTGCACAGGAAAATTAACGGTATATATGTTGTTTCTAAACTTAGCTAGAATTTATAGTTGCCAATTGCAAAATGTAGTCTGACTAGTATTCGTGCTTTCGAGCAAAATTATTCATCTGTCCTTCTACCCTAATATTCTATTGATATGAAGTCTTCGTGAGATGTACTCGTGCTTGAAATCAGCCTTATTTTTATTGATTGTACTTAACTAATAATGAGCTTTACTAAAATAATTCTGTTATGAAAGTATAAATCAAGTGTTAACGAAGAAAATGGTACTTATTTTCGTTTCATTTGCCCGAGGAGGGTAATTCGCAAAAAAAAAAAAAAAAAAAAAAAAAAAAAAAAAAAAAAAAAAAAAAAAAAAAAAAAAAATTCAGCAGAAATGAGCACACTATAAAGTTGGAGATGGGTGGAAAAATAGTTAAGCGAGGATTCGTTTTAATTACATTCTTTTCCATTTTCACTTAGGAGAAAGAGCGAAACTCTAATTGAAAGCAACTTCAGCTTAATAATTATTAAAACAGGCAGGGGGCGGTTTGCCCACGAGCTCATGGGAAACGCTTTAATTTATGAAGAGAGAAATATTACTTCAATGATTAAAAACAACTCATAAAAAAGGAGTTGAACTAGCAGAGGCTTCAGTTTCATTCAGAAGCTGCCGGCTTTCAAACATAGTTTGTCGAAAAAGCTCATTAAAATGACAAAAAGTACTGTCATACACAAATAGTTACTCTCCTCAACAGTGGCGTGGCGTGAATTGCGATATATCGATTGTTATGCCATTTAAACCTATGGTAAAGAATCGATTACTAAGGTGTTCGCTGCGAACACCCTGATTATCGATCCTTTTCCATAGGTTTAAATGGCATAACAATCGATAAATCGCAAAGCACGCCACGCCACTGCTCCTCAACTTGGTCATACGTTATCATCAGATGTAGGGAAGACTTGGATTTATAACCTAAGATGTCAGAAAACCCAGGTTTAAACAGAGAGACCGAAAAATGTCCTTTTGGAGAGAGTGATTATGTCATGTGAGCTCGATTAAGTAAAATTTGGTCGACCAAAAGCGGTCTAATACAGAGCTTTAAAGAGGAATAATGAAGAAAATAGGGAGCGAACAGGATTACTCTTTCATTAGGTGGAGTGAATTTTGCAATAAGGAACTACTTTTTACAGCTCAACCATAAAAGCACCTATCTGCAGAGGAGAAACATTGGCAAATATGTGATGCTACGATGAGGCAGCTGTACTAGTTCCTAATAGCAAAATATCGTCCCGTTGTGACAAAGTTTTCGTCAAGCTCAGAGAGGCTTGGAACGCGGATTTGCAACTTTCACGCTGCAATTCTGTGCGAAAGTTTTGCTTTTACAAAGATAAATGACCGACAGTTTTCTATCGTTTTCTGGATCTTTTCTTCCCTGAATTAAACATTCACAGGGACATTTTTAAAAATATACTTTGGTTAGTTTTCTATGTAAAAAGGAACTAAGTTCGGAAGTTTTTAAACTTTTCAATGGAGATACGCTTCATTCGACTTAGGCAGTATAGTTTCTACAATTGTCACATTTTTTCTCATTATCGAACCACTGTTGTTTTCCAACCAACGGTCCAAAAGCTAGAGCCATACAAGCTAAGAGTTACAATAGTACGCATTAGATCCACAAAGTGACTTATTCCTCTGAATTTTTTCTTTACCTATAAGTATATTTCAATAGCATCGTAGCTTACGAATTCTCATGGAGATGGAAGAAGGTCCGAAGTCAAAAATTTGTCTAAATTCATTTCATTGTCATTCATTCGTCAAAAATTGTGGACAATTTCTTATTGAAGGGAAAAATTCAAGTACTCCATACCCCCAGAGCCCCCTCCCTTTTCACTACACGTCTGCATTAGACCTATTAAAAATCAAAATTATGAAAAAATTCACCACTTGTTTTGTTTCGACCCGAACTACGGGCGCACAGTGGATTGAGTCTATTAATGAGGTCGGACATACATTTTTTTACCAATACTGCAAATTTCGATGTTTATTTCGTCTCATTTTAAATTTCAAGGGGTGCTATTAACAGAAAATTTTACGAGGAAACCAATGAAACCACTTTTAAGACCTCAAACGTTTGTATGAACCGAGTAATGGCCGTTTAAAGTCTTCGAATTGTGTCCGACCTCTCCTAGTAACTCGACCCACTGTGGGGCGTTGCGTTGCGGTAACACGACCTTGACCCACTTCCGTTTTTTCAAGGTTATGGACCCAGAGACCCCGAAAGGCGAACCCGTCAAACCCGAGGACGCCCCCAGGAAGGAAGAAACCAAAACCGCTGAGGTCCCCGCGGTAGTCGCCTCTTCGGAGTCCAAACCGGAGAAACCAGCCGCCGACGCCCCTGAGTCCAAACCAGTCGTCCCACCCGTAGTCTCCGAAGTCGCCCCCACCCCGAAGGTCGACTCCCCCGTCGTAGCCGCCACCGAAGAGAGGAAGGAGACTGTCGCCGCCGCCGAAGTCACCCCCGCCCCCGAAGAGCCCAAGAAAGAGGAAGTCAAGAAAGAAGAAGCCAAAGAAGAGAAGAAACCCGAGATGGACTCCAAGCCCGTAGAAGAGAAGAAGGAGGAGAAGAAGGAAGAAAAGAAGGAAGAGAAGAAGGAAGAGAAGAAGGACGAGCCGAAGAAGGAAGAGAAGAAGGAAGAGAAGAAAGAGAAGAAAGAAGAGAAAGAAGACAAGAAAGACAAGAAGAAGGAGGAGTTCAAAGAGAAGGAGATGAAGAAAGAAGAGATGAAAGAAGAGAAGAAGAAGGCCTCCGACGCCGACGCCGCGCCCTCCCACTCGAGCTAAGAAACTTGTACATGCTTTTGAACACTCATGTACATAGTTTTACTCGTAACTGTACATTTTGATTTTCGGTGCCGCGTCTCATTGGAAACGCCCGGGGAACGCCCGATTGGGCCTCGGGATCAGTCCAGTTCCAAAGTCCCGGTCCTCGGCCCCGTTCCCGGCTCGTTTCCGGGACGCTCGTTGAACTGAGAGTATACTATAAGATGGATCTGGACGTATACTGCGCGTATACCGTAGGCTCTTATAGCATAGTCTAGTTTGACCCCCCGCACGCCAGTTGTCTCTCTTCAAATGGACCGTTGAGCGCCTCAATCTTACCTGGGTGGCTCTACGATGGCGGCATCTCGAAATGCTCCTTCGAACCTCGAAGCATGCAACGAGCAATCCGATTCGCGCCTTCAATTTTCGGCGTTCGCAACCCGCAATGCGCCGAATTCGCCCCTTCGACGACGAAGGATATGCAACCGTTTAGCCAGGCGTGGAATGTTGACCTATTTTTGACCGAATGCGAAAATATCTAGTCAGCACAAGGAATAACATCTAGAATTCTGTGGGGAAGTGTTCATTTCGAGATGCTCCCGCCGTCGGTGGGTTACTCATTGCTCAAAAATTTCTGAGGATACCGGACGGTGCCCTCGGCATGGCGCTCGCTTCGGTCCGTTTGAACTGAGAACGAAGGTGACTAGATTAAGGTGCATAGATGTGCGTTAGTCGAGGCTGTCTCGTCTCTTAATGTGTGAGATTGATTCATCAACGGAGATGAACTCATTCGCTCGCTGAACATATTTTCGTCTCCTTCCCAGTTTACCAGTTGCATTTTATACACGAAAGAGAAGGTGTACATACGTGAGTCATTGCGTATTTTTCCCCCTCAATTCTATGAATTGAATATGTGATAAGGTAGTTGCTTTAATTGACATGGACGAGTCCGATTCCATCGTTTATCATTCGTCAGGAAGAAATTCTCAACGGGCACATTCCCTCAAAAATTAGTTTTATAATAGCTTTTCTTTCTTCTTTTGCCAAAAAAAAAAAAATCAAAAAACGAAAAATGAAAAAAAAAATGTATAAAGTTGCTTCTCTAATTTAGTGTTTCTTGATAAGCAAGCAAAAACCCTGATTATCCTTGTTGTGCCATAAATACAAACCCCCGAGTCCGTGGACTCATCTTCTTACTGCAGACATAGAACACTCCCACATAAATTTGCTAAGTTCCTTCTTTAAATATCTCATTAATGTGACTAGTTATTATTTATTTTATAATTAATATGTGTAAAGTAAATAAAAGGTCCTTTCACTCTGATGTTTATTTATACATTATTTATTTATTTTTTAATTCTGATATGTGATGAAAATAAATATGACTTTATTTATAAAATGAATCTTAATAAATTTTTACAAAAATGACTCGAATCCGAAACGTCAATTTCAATTCCTCCCGCCATTTTACTTTTTGCTCGCGGGGGAGGATGAAAAACATCATAGACAAATTCATCAAATTTTTTTCTGTAAATTTACGCAGGTGGACGATAGATCAATAAATTAAATTTCAATAAAACGAAAACAAAATATGTAACATTTTTGAGGTCACATTTTCACAAACCGCACATGCATAATGCATATGAGGACTTATCTGTAACAATAGCGGATGTGAAAAATTACCTTTTCGAAATACGCTTAAAAAACTGTTTTGTTCACACAAAAAAATATGTTTGGATCTGGCATAATGTACAGATCTTGAAGATCACATCTCAAGTATTTTCTCAAAATTTTCTCGATGCCAAAACAGTTTTTTGAATGTGTTTCGCAAAGGTAATTTTTCACATCCGCTATTGTTACAGATGAGTCCTCATATACTAATACAGCACTTACAGTGAGTGTGAAAGTAGTAATCGTCAGGGCTACTGCAATGTGTGGAAGGTAATAATGTTTCAGAGTCCGTGGGAATTTTTTATGTTTTTCCTTTGAGAATACATTGTATCGATAAAATATGAGTTAAATAAATTAGTAGAATTGAAACATACTGTAAAATCCCACGTACATATACTTGGCAAACTTTTTTTGGGGAAAGAACGAAGTTGAGATCATGATATGACATGCCACCCCACTAACTTTTTGTTACCCAAAACGACAAAATCGTTTTGATTTTGAGGAAATTTAAAAATTTCTGAGCTGACAAAGAAGAGTGTAAGTTCTAAAGGTTCCAAGTCCATTGACGGAAGAACTAGTTTTCCTAAATTTGAGCAAAATGCCTAACTTCTTTCTTTTCTCCCTGACTAAGAAATATTTTATTTCGCTTTATAAAAAAGCAGGCCTAGTGTTTCATCGATGTCTTCAGGAAAAATTGTTTGAATTTTAATTTTGAACAAAGGCGCACAGCCTTTTTTCGTGCTGCTGTCCTAGATCTGACCTTGCTACTAGATATAATAAGCAACCAATCACAGACCGCAAGTCAGTCACTCTACTTAAAAAAAACTACGAGTTCACGTTCAGACTGCATTTTGAATAAGTAACCACCATTTCTGACCCATCGATAAAAGCACCTATCTGCAGCGGGAAACTAACAAAACATATACTGTTTCTTCAATGAGCCGGAATTAGTGGCTTAAAATGCAAAAAGAAATCCATTTGTGATTCAAAAATACGAAACCAGACAGCAAATGTGGACGTATATATGCTAGAAGGAACTATGTGACATGCAAACCCTATGCACATAGTTCCTTTCAGCAAGAATACGCCCATATGAGTGTCCGCTATCGAGGAAAAAATCAAACTGCATTCCGATGCTGTTATTTTTCATTTGCATAATTTTGCCTCTCTGGAATCCCGTTCATCTACTTTCCAGGCTCGGACGAACGGTTCCAAAAACCACCGTAAGAATAGGATTTATTTTCTCGAAATGAATCGTGACACCTCGGAGCGGCTGCCTGCTCGAAAATGATGGTCAACCTGGTTTTAAAATGAGTTGGGACGTTGGTTTTGTTTTTTACTTTATTGATTTGAGGGAACAGCGCGAGAAAAAAGAATCATCGTCCTTACAATGCTTGTGGTGGATCCAGGCCCTACCTACTTTCACAAAGTTACATTAATGATAACAACAATTCTTTCGGTTCTGATAACAATGTAGCACTGTTATGATCGATTATCGATATTTTCCCATTTGAAGCTATACTAAAGAATATATTATCGATTATATCGATTTTTATCGATCCTTTTCCATAGGTTTAAATGACAGATCAATCGATGAATCGCAAAACACGCCACACCACTGGGTGAGATCTGGAAACCATCCTGAGTTTTGCGAAAGCAACGATCCCATTTTTCTTGTGCGTTTTCTCAAATTTAAGGGGGTAAAAAACGTGAGCAACGTCCTAACTCATTTTAAAACCAGGTTGACTATCGTCTTCAAAAAACTGTCTTTTGCGAGATACCACGATTCGCGCAGTAAAAATGAATCCTATTCTTACGGTTTACGGTTTACGGCTTACGGTTACGGTTACGGTTACGAGGTTTTTGGAACCATTTCTCTGTAAAACAATGGACGGCATCAAACAGGAGGAAATGAGACAATTCACTTGAAAAAAAAAGGGAAAACAATGAGTTGGGATATTTTTGAGCGTGACTTTCTGTACAATTTCTTTGGTGAAACAAATTATAAGTTGAGAGATGATATTTCGAATGTGAGAGTATGCGTTGAATATTATTAATGGAATTTAGTCTCGAGGAAGAATAAAACGTTAAACTTATTTTCCTCAGTTCAATCTTGATGTAACTTTTGACAGTTACTTTCTTTTAAACTTGGTCCAAATTATTTTCTAATTCAGATGAAGAGGTGAGAGTTAGATACGGCGTAATAGCATCGCGATGTTCCTAGATTTTACTCAACAATGTATTCATTTACTCTAGAGAAGTTACGAAATCCCTCTTCGTTTTGAACGACAATTTACATATTAAGATTTGACGAAAATTTGATGAACTTCATAATATTGCAATGCAATTTAACACTTCCGACTCTTTAATTTTCCCTAGGCTTCGAATATTGGGAAGTGATGCTATCAAACTTTCAAAGGTCGTTTAAAACGCTTCAGAAATTTAAATATCTAGCAAAGATACCAATTTTTAAACATTTCAGAAATAAAATAGGTCATTTGAGCTAATCACTTTACCTCAAACTGAAATGAGTTTGGCAGAAAGGAACAGGTCAAAATTGAAAAAAAAAAAAAAGATACAGAAAAAAATCCATTTTCAGTGATCTCCGGCTAGACTAATACATGCTTTCTCCGACTATAGATCTACTCAAAATCCTTGAGACATTTTTAGGACTCGAGAGGTCAACTTAAAATTCCTTGAACTGATAATGAGTCTGATGGATGAAAGAACTAAGTTTGAAACGTCTTTTTCTACTTCATCTTAACGTATGTGTGATTCCTATGTGCTGAATTCATGTCAAGTATCCAAAAACATAAGATTACCTCAAAAAGTAATCAAACAAACATTTAATAATCGATCTTCTCAAAGTTACAATACTTATAGATAACTGACTTCGAAACGACTTAGTTGTTTTTTCTTTGCTGCGTTAAAGTCACTGAGCATTGTTAGTTTCTGACAATATCATTAATACCTGAGCACACATCTGAAAAATTGCTAGGAATTTCTTCGAATGGTGCTTAGCCCAAAAAGGAAAAATTGTTATCCTTGTTCAGGAGAAAATTCAAATGAAAAACAACGCGCAAAAAAGCATTTGATAGGCTCGGAGGACACGGTGCATAAGTGCAGTTTTTGCCATTTCGAGAAATAAGTGTTTGAAATTCCGAAATTACATGGATCTTTGTGGCGGAAAAAAGTTCAAAGTGACTTTTTGATGTTTAAAAATTGGAATTTGGGAGAGACTTTTTCACAGAGTATGAATTAGGACTGGTTTCACTTGAAATCACTGATACCTCAATTTTTTCAAAATCTACACTTATGCGCCTTGCTCTCCTGGCCCCTCATTTGAAATTTAGAATATGTGCAAGTTTACAACAGAGCAGACAAGAAGAAAAAAGGTCTGCTCAAAAGACGCAATTTGGATGACGAATAACAAGCCACAAACAGGCGGATGAAATCAAATCAACTGCTGACAGTGGACGAAATTGAAACCTTCGGTAAGTCCTTGTACATTTTTACTTCACTTACAGAGTTCCAAGTGTGATATTTAAGTAAGCTACCTGTACCTTCGTTATTTTTACTCCAGCCGAACATTTTTTCTGCTGTTTTCTTCTGGGTTTTCCGCCGATTCGAGAAAAGTGTTATCGTGTGAATTGAATGTAGTACTCAATATCGATCGACCTACGAATATTTGATTTTACGAACCGCTGACTATCAGTTTTTCAGTGTAGAAGGGCGTTTCGTTCACATTTCTAGACCGCTATTATTTTCAGTTCAGATAAGTCCGAAAGTTGGTTCGCCGAATCGACCACCCACTGATTGTTTGAAAAAATAATAAAACACAAAATACAGAAAAATGAAATCTTTGATAAGCTGATAAATTTTATGACAAAATGTACAAATTTCTTTTCAGAATTTTTAGAGAAAATCATGCAACCTCCATGATTTTTAATGTTATAAAAGAAGAAAATTCGAAATATAAGAACTTGGAATTTAAAAGTTCAGTCTCATACGAACCAAACAGTCATGGATTGTCTGAGAAAGTTTTTTTTTTTTTAATATAAGAGAAATAAGGCTGTATAAGTATAGGCTGATAATTTTCAGGACAAAATGCAAAAATTCCCTGACAATCAGTAATTTTCAGGAGGAGGAATCCCACGCAATTTCCATCATTTCTGGAGTCAAAGAGAAAAAATCCGAAACACGACAGTAAAAACTTGTTAGTTCCACGAAAAAACTCCAACGATCAACTTAACTTCTTTACGTGATAACAACTGGGGTCAGGTCGCCACTCAACTTTGTATGAACTTTTCGTGTTTTAGGAGCTAAAAAATCACCGGTGACGGCTCGAAACGGTCTATCTTTTAATGTTTTTAATGTTTTAAAGCCTTCTCCACCCATGTTTTAATGTCTTCCTATTGTATTCATATATTCGAGCTTCGTTTTTGTGTGCACGGAAAAAAATGAATTGCTGCATTTAACGATTAACTTGTTAAAAAATGTGTCCGACATGTTTCCATTGTATATTTCACAAAAGTGGAAAGCTAATTTAACCACTCCCGTGGTTGAATTAGCTTTCCACATTTTTTACTGTGAAATCTACATCGAAACGTGTTGGACACTTTTTGTTACTACAAAATTGTTAAATCAGCAATTTCATTTTTTTCTGCGTGCTTTATCGTGATCAGCTTTCTCACATAATCCGAGACATTTGCTACTTTTTACCTAATGAAAAAAAATTCCCCGTTCATTTCCGATCTTCCAAGTTGCTAAACACCGGTACATTAAGGTGAATCGTCAAGCTCAATTGACGTGGTCGAACTGGCATGCGATATATCGCATCGACTAGGTCAAAAATCTCGACAGATTTTGAAATTTTGACAAAAAAAGGGACGACAGCCCCGGCGCATGAGCATAAAAAATCATTCTAAACCCAAAAATTTGCAAAATTCAGAAAAATGAAAGCAGAATAGTGTTTGGGTTGGGATAAAACCTCGCATTCGATTCAGCTATCGATTTCTATGTCGAATGCGCGGTTTTTTCCCAAAAACTATTCTGCTTTCATTTCTCTGAATTATGCCGATTTTTGGGCTTAGAATGATTCTTTAGACTCTTGCGCAGGGGCTAACGTCCTTTGTTTGGCTAAAAATTCAAAATCTGCCGAGATTTTTCAACTAATCATTGCGATATATCGCACGCCAGTTCGAGCACGTCACTTGAGCTTGACGAATCACCTTAACTAATCGTACTGTTTTGAAAATCCGAAACCTAAAAGTTCGATTCATATTGAAAAACAGACGTTCGGTTCGGTTTGCATGATCGAACCATCACTGAAAAAAAATTCTCGGCGTTTTTACCAAGGTCCGTTGGTACCTTTACCATCTCACTTTTTCTACCAATTATTGGTAATTTTACCAAGACAGGCTGGTGAGCTTACCTTAAAACCGGTATTTTTACTGTTTTTTTTCAGGTAAGAATACCACTTTTATTGGTGATCAATTCCCGGTAACTTTGCCATTTTATATCGGTAATTCTACCACAGTCGATAAAAAATATTGGCGTTTTTACCAAGGTCCAGTAGAATTACCGAGAAAGTTCAACAATTTTACCGAGATTTCTCGGTAAAATTACCAATTCAATAAATGGTAATTTTACCAAGAAAAAACTGGGATCAAATAGAACCCTGAATTCTTGGTAATTTTACCAAGGTCCGTTGGTACCTTTACCATCTCTTTTTTTCCACCAATTATTGGTAATTTTACCAAGACAGACTGGTAAGCTTACCTAAAAACCTGTATTTTTACTGGCTTTTTCAGGTAAGAATACCACATTTATTGGTAATCAATTCCCGGTAACTTCGCCATTTTATGTCGGTAATTCTACCACAGTCGATAAAAAATATTGGCGTTTTTACCAAGGTCCGGTAAAACTACCGAGAAAGTTCAATAAATTTACCGAGATTTCTCGGTAAAATTACCAATTCCACAAATGGTAATTTTACCTAGAAAAAACTGGGATCAAATAAAACCCTGAATTCTTGGTAATTTTACCAAGGTCCGTTGGTACCTTTACCATCTCTTTTTTTCTACCAATTATTGGTAATTTCACCAAGACAGGCTGGTAAGCTCACCTAAAAACCGGTATTTTTACTGGTCTTTTCAGCTAAGAATACCACTTTTACTGGTAATCAATTCCCGGTAACTTTGTCATTTTATCTCGGTAATTCTACCACAGTCGATAAAAAATATTGGCGTCTTTACCAAGGTCCAGTAAAATTACCGAGAAAGCTCCATAATTTTACCGAGATTTCTAAGTAAAATTACCAATTCTATGAATGGTAATTTTACCAAGAACAAACTGGGATCAAATAGAACCCTGAATTCTTGGTAATTTTACCCTTTTCTTAGTAAAAACACCGAGATTTTTTTTTCAGTGCATTTCTAAGAACACAGCTCCAGTCCCAGCTGCGCGAAGGATAACATGGACGTATTACCGTCAAACGGAACTATGTGCATTATGACGTGAGCCCTATTATGTACATATTCTTATGGTTCTCAGGGCTCATGTCCTATTGCACATAGTTCCGTTGGACAGAAATACGTGCATATGTACAGTGCACGGTCGTGCGTTGCTGGCAGAGGTTCCCGATTAGGACCCTCCCTCATTGGACAGCTCGTTGATGGAGGATCCTGGATCTCTGGATGGGTTCCAAGACCGGGAGGGTCTTCTTATCAGCTTCCTCCTGTCTTGGGTCTTCGGACGCAGCTGCGCCGCCGCAGGGCTTCATTCGCGGAGAGGTCATTGTATTCTCCGCACCCCGGGTTGTCGGCTCATACTCGGAGTGAATAAGCAAAATGGATTTGGTTCCAATGGAGATGTTGCGTGTGTGAGGAAATCGCGATATGACTGTTGGTTTTTATGTAAAAGTTTGCGAGAAACACGATGGTGCCGCTTTTTTTCTCTGAAATCAACTCCAAAGCTCAAAAAAAGCTCTCAAGTTGAGGCCAAAATGGAGGGGATATCCCGCGCTATCCTGAAAGTCCACCTCTACATCAAAACAAACTCTCCATGCAAAGATAGGGAGCAAATACATTAGCAGGGTTGCCGTGTTTTCAATTTCAGAGTCCCCAAATAAAATGGCAGCCTTGTCAATGTATTTGCTCCCTATCTTCGCATGGAGAGTTTGTCTTGATGTAGAGGTAGACTCTCAGGGTAGCGTGGGATATCCCCTCAATTTTGGCCTCAACTTGAGAGCTTTTCTGAGCTTTAGAGTTGGTTTCAGAGAAAACCAGTGGCACCATCGTGTTTCTCGCGAAATTTTGCATGGGAAAAAGTACTTAAATCGCAAATTCCTGACACATGCAAGTACAGGGTGTCTATTTTTTTTTCTTTTTCATTTTGGGAAATCCTGATTTTTGACAGCTAAATCCTGAATTCATACTTTTTTCCAAATCCTGATCAAATCCTGATTTTTTGCGGAGAAAATTTGGGGGAAAACTTGGCAAATATACCTTCACAAAAATAGCTTGGGAGTTGATTTTAGAGAAAAACAGAGGCACAAACGTGTTTCTCGCGAACTTTTACAAAAGAATCAACAGTCAAATCCCGATTTCCTCACACATGCAACATCTCCATTTTAATGAATCCTTAAATTTTATTCGTTTGAATATACGCCATTCGTGGTGACATCACCATTGGGATCCAACTTCACATGGACCAAATTTTGGAATCAGGAACTATTATTTCAAGCTCATCGATAAAAATACCTGCATGCATGGGGAAAATCTTCGGACATGTGCTGTTTCTGACAAGAGCCGAATATTGTAATTCTTCATTGCAAAGTACAGTCCATATGAACTCTTTGACTTCTCAAATTTTCATCCATTGGCAAAAAATGTTCTAGAAATCTACTGAGCCGATTTCAATAACTTTAGTGATTATCGACGGGTACCTTATGGCCTCTAGATGAGCCTCTTGTCTTCAGATTTTGAAATAAAACCGAAAAGGCATCCTGGAGGGGTTAGGCCACATGACAATCACGAGACTTAGCCCCTAATATTAACGAATCTTTCCACGACTTTTGGTACGTGTTATTGAATATTTCGTACCAATGTGAATAGATTTGCGAATTCAAGGACTTGGCACAGGCTGGATTATGAATTCTTTGAAATTTGGACACTTTAAAAGCCAAGTAATCTCATGAATAGCGTATTCAAAACGAATGAATTCATTTTTCATTGGATAAAGAGATAAAGAAAGCACCGGGAGTTAGAGACGATCACGTCAAAATACACGCATTTCTTCTTCACTGGACCGCATTAAAGCAGAGAGGAACCAAGCCACATCAGCTATTTTTACTGGGCAATTTGATTTTTTGCAAGAAAACGTTGGTGCGAATTCCTGTGAAAATTTGAAGGAATTTGCTTCGTGCGCTATGCGGAAAATACACGGAAAGCACAAAAATCATTAGAACCGTTTTTTGTAAAAAAAATTAAACTGCCCAGTTAAATTTGGTAGTAGCTGATGTGGCTTGGTTCCATTCTGCCTATCACGGTTTGATAAACTTTTTTCTACTAACGTTTAGAGTGAGATAGGAGATAAAGAATCTTAATCATTGCAATTTGTTTCAAAGTTAAAGTGAATGTGTAAAGCAGATCTCCTGCCCCACTTAACAATTGTTTCAACTTATACATGATGGGAACTCCGATACATTTTAAAGTGGATCCCGAAGAATTCTTCTCACTCCTAAGCCATTTAAACGCTTATCGCGTTATGCTTACAGTGAATCTATCCAATTTTCAGTCTCAGAAACTTAATGAATCTTTCCCTTTCTCAAGTCGACAGGTTGATTTTTTGGGGTTTTTTCAAAGGTATACAGATCAACAGAAATCAATACAAACAGGAACTTCAGATGTACGGAAATAATGAGGAAGGAAAGATAAATTTCGTCGCTATCAATTAAACAGTTTATTACAGGAGACACTTTACGTATCGCAGTGGCGCGACACTTAAAAAAATGTGTCTCTTACCTAATAAAAGAAGACGAAAAAAATTGGAGGACAAGGCTATGTTGGATAGAACTCCACAGAAATGTAAATTTAATTTTTTGCGACACTTCCTCCAAAGATTCGACACTGAGGTTAGGTCAACAATATTCCGGATTCCTAAAGAAATTTCAGTTTTCATCGGCTTTGGAGTGCAGCAATGCGTACGAGAAAGCGTGCTGCTTCAAGATTTGAACGAGTAAGATCTGAATGAAGTGTAAAATTGAAGAAGAGTTTCCGTTTGTGTGTGCGATGAGTAGATTACATCTGCAATTGCAGAGGGTTGCACAAATTCATGTTACCTATACATACATGCTACACTTTCCCAGTTATGCCCTGCTAATAGCTTTTCTATGAACATCGTCAGCTCGATATGTAATTACATTGCTACAAAACGATAAATGGGTTACATTTTGCAAAGAGGAATCGAGAGCATTTTAATGTTGCTAAGATCGTGAAACTGCTTTTTTTTCGGGAGAAAACCCCGATCATTTATAAACAGTTTCTTTCTTCCACACTAAAAACTGTAAATTTAAGACAAACACCACAATATAAATGTCATGTTTTTGCATGATTTCAGTGCTTCAATAACAAAGGATAAAGTTGCACCGCTCTAATTTGGTAAATATTCATGACGAAATTGACTCAAACTGCATATGAATTGCTTTGAAATTTTGAAAATTTTCTAAGGGGAGCCAGTGGCGTGGCGTGAATTGCGATGTATCGATTGTTATGCCATTTAAATCTATGGTAAAGAATCGATTATTAAGGTGTTCGCTGCAAACACCCTGTTTATAGATCATTTTCCATGGATTTAAATGGCATAACAACCGATACATCGCAATTCACACCACGCCTCTTTCGCCCCTCCGTTCGATATGCCTGGATCCGCCTTTCTTTTGACTCCTTTCCCTTAAATTGGCGTTTAGTGATGCATTTGGAAATATCAGCGGGCTGATTATTGAAATTTATAGATAAAGCAATGGACAAAGAAGACAAAAAGGATATGTAGGGGTCCTATGGGTGGAAGCGGGTGGTTGCGATGGACAAAGGACGTAGGTAATAGACTAACTAACGGCAACCAACGAGAGACCCGATAGTTAGTCTATCATTTACCCCCTTACTCTGTAAGAACCACCCATTTCAACCAATAGGATTGCTCTATACTCTTTATGTCTCCTTTGTCTATAGCTTTGTCTATAAATTTCAATAATCGGCCCGCAGGCCCCTTGCGGACTGATGATTTAAATTGATGGACAAGGCGATAGACAAGGAAGTTAAAGGTAAAATGGAACGATCTTGTCGATTGAAATGGGTGGTTTTTATAAAGTCTAAGAGGGAAATGATAAACTAACTATATGTTCTTGCCGCGTGGATTACCTATAGACCTTTAGTTAGTCTATTAGTCATTTCCCTTGTCCATCGGAACCACCCGCTTCCACTAATAGGATCGCTCCACTTTCCATGGAAAAAGAGTACTGGGTAGTTGAATGATATGGACATCTCCAATTAATTGTGACAATACCCAAATAAATTAGTTTACTGCCCCAAATGTTGCGGTATACTATCACACTTATGTCCATATCATCGGACAAATTGGGGAAGTACCACAATTAAGCTCTAACATGTGTCAGGAATTTGCGATTCAGGCACTGGTTCCTATATGCAAAATTTCGCGAGAGACACGATGGTGCCAAATAAGCTTACTGACCCAAATGTTGCGGTATACTATCACACTTATGTCCATATCATCGGACAAATTGGGGAAGTACCACAATTGAGCGTATTTCTGCCAAACGGAACTATGTGCTTTCAGACATGAGCCATGAGACCCCATACGGATATATGCTTAACAGGGCTCACGTCATGATGCACATAGTTCCGTTTGACAGAAACACGTCCAATTAAGCTCTTGCATGTGTCAGGAATTTGCGATCTGGGCACTGATTCCTACGCAAAATTTCGCGAGAAACACGATACTGCCACTGGTTTTCTCTGAAATCAACTCCAAAGCTCAAAAAAGCTCTTAAAATTGAGGTCTTAATGGAGGGGATATCTCACGCTATCCTGAGAGTCCATCTCTACATAAGTCAAACTCCTCATGCAGGCAATGCAGGGATAGGCAGCAAATTATTAGCAGGGTTGCCGTGTTTTCAGTTCTTGAGTCTCCAAACAAAGTGGCAACCCTGTCAATGTACTTACTCCCTATATTTGCATGAAGGGTTTGACTTGATAAAGAGATGGACTCTCAGAGTAGCGTTGGATATCCCCTCCATTACGGCTTCAACTTTGAGTGCTTTTCTGAGCTTTAGAGTTGGTTTCAGAGAAAACCAGTGGCACCATCGTGTTTCTCGCAAAATTTTGCATGGGAAAAAGTACTTAAATCGCAAATTCCTCACACATGCAAGTAAAGAGTGTCTAGTTTTTTTTCATTTTGGGAAATCCTGATTTTTGACTGCTGAATTCTGATTTCATAATTTTTCCGAATCCTGATCAAATCCTGATTTTTTGCGGAGAAAAATTGGGGAAAAACTTGGCGAATATAATTTCACAAAAATAGCTCGATAAAAAATCCGATCGGACGGCCGACTTTTCTCAAATCCTGATTTTACGACCGATTTTTCCTCGAATCCTGATGAAATCGGGATTAAATCCTGATTGACCTAAAATCCTGATAGAATCGGGAAAATCCTGATGCTAGACACCCTGCAAGAGCTCTATTTTAGGGTATGACTCCTGACACTTTTTTCCCGTGTCCCTTCTCTTCTTTGTCTATGGCTATGTCTATCAATATCAATAATCAGCCGGGAAAATCCGGCGACCCCGGCCCTTAACCGGGCGTCCCGACGGATTGTAATTCATCGGCCGCCTGACACCGAAGCTGCGCATTTGAAATTGAATTCGGTTCGGATACTGTTATTACAGCGTCGCACAGTGATTCGAGTCGATCAGACAGGTCCAACACGACACTTTTTACTAAAACTGCAAATTTTGATGTTTATTTCTTCACATTTTAAATTTCAAGGGTTCCTTCTAGAAGCGAATTTCATGAGGAAACCGATGGAACCACTTTTGAGACCTCAAAGTTTTGAATGAACGGAGTTATACGCGTTTGAAGTTTCCACATTTTGACCGGCCTCTCTTATTGACTCGATCCACTGTGCGGCTTCTCGCGGCTTTCAGCGGGGTTGCCGGGCCGGAAAAAAGAACTCGCCTCACTCCACGTGCCAAGTGCTCTGTCGTATGTACTAAGGAGAAACGCCGTATGAACCTTCAGGCGTTGCCGAATTTCCTTTGATAAAACAAGAAAATTTCCTGGTAAACTTAGGAATATTTTCCTTCCAATTTTTCAGATAATTTTGTTCGCAATTTTACTTGAAGTTCGTGAAAATTTCAAGGAAAAATATTCATGACTTTCCTCAAAAATGAACATTCTATCGAAGGAAATTTGGTAACTCTCGAATGTTCATACGGCGTTCTTCCTTAGAACGCAAAGAGAGCAGTAAGTGCAAAAATAAAGTTTTGAGAAACCGGGCTCAGAAGCATCTCACCGGAAAATTTTATTGAAAGAAGCCTCCGTCCTTTCTCAAATTATCACCAATCGTCCGAGAGACTCCTAGAAATCGTCCGGATGATTAAAAATCGACAGATTTTATTTCAATCACATATAAAAAGGGTATTTTTCATTTTCATGCTAGGCTATTGATAGGCAAGACAGCTGTAAGTGCTATCTACTGCATGCTTTCGTGGTTACGTTATGGACACACAACAAACACATTTTCAGGTTAGGAATTGGCAGAAGAGGGCGGCACTTTACTTGAAAGCACTGTTTTCATTGGTTCTCTGGAAGAATATTGTCACTTACTGCTGTCTTGCCCTACGTCATTTTTAGCACACTTACGGTTACGGCTTCTCGTATGTCTCGTTTTCGTGAAAATAAGATAAATTTTGCTGTTTTACCTATTTCAGTGATTTCATCTAGAAGGGATTAGAGCCATAGTGTCTAGAATGTTTGATCAGGCTCATTCCCTGATGTTTCCCTGATTTTCTCTGATTATCAGGAGCTCATTCCCTGATGAGAAACCGAAGTTTTCTCCCACTTCCCCGGGATTCTCGGGGGGAAAAGAATATAATTCTCCAGAGTTCTATGTATGAATATCGATTTTAATTCATCCTTCAACCATTTCTTTGGTGCACATTCAAAATTTCAATGCCGATAGCGTTCCTGATGTTTATATTATCTGGTCGATGAAAGCTCCTCCATTCTTTTGATGATTTTAAACTTCAAATGTGACATTCAAGAAGTCAATAACAGCGCTCGGTCAAATTAGACCGCCAAATTTGAAGACGAAATGATCCCTAAGCGGCAGAGATTCGCGGTTTTTGGAGTAGATTCCCTGACGATTCCCTGATTTTCCCTGTAAATGTTCATTCCCTGAAGAATCCCGGTTTTTCTCGTTCTAGACGCCGTGTTTTTAGCGCACTTACGGCTTTCTCATCTATCTCGTTTTCGCGAAAATAAGATGAATTTTGCTGTTTCAGCTATTTCAGTAATTTCATCTATAAGTGATTAGATGAATTGGACCGCGTTAAACAGAAAGGAACCAAGCCCCATCAGCTATTGCCAAATTTAACCGGGCAGTTTAATTTTTCACATGAAAACGGTTATGCGGATTTTTGTGCATATTTCTATGAATTTTCTCCATAATACAAAGCAAATGCCTTAAAATTTCCACAGGAATCCGCACGAAGGCTCTCTCGTAAAAAATGAAATTCCCATGTTAAATTTGGTAATAGCTTATGTGGCTTGGTTCCTTTCTGTTTAACGCGGTGCAATTTTGAAGGAAACTGGATTTGGAAAATTTGACACTTGGCTATGACGGGAGAGTTACTGCCCTGATAGCGAAGAGAGCCGTAAGTGCAAAATTTTCGAAATCGAGTTTTCTTCAAAATTCGTCTAAACTCTTTTAGATGAAATTGCTGAGACCGCTAAAACAGCAAAATTCATCCTAATTTAATGAAAACGAGACGTATGTAAAAGCCGTAAGTGCACAAAAAATGACACAGTTTTTTTTCAAGACAGCCGTAGATGCATGAGAGCCAATGAAAACAGTGCTTTCAAGAGGAATGCCGCCCTCATCTGCCGATTTCTAACCTGAAATTGTGCGTCCAGAACGCAACCACGAAAGCATGCAGAAGATAGCACTTACGGCTGTCTTGCCTAACAATGACCTAGCGTGAAAATGAAAAATACCCTTTTTATGTAATGGAAATAAAATCAGTCGATTTTTAATCATCCATACGATTTCTAGGAGTCTTCCGGACGATGAGTGGCAATTTGACAAAGAACGGAGGCTTCTTTCAATGATATGTTCTTGTCAGAAGCTTTTGAGCCCGTTTTCTCAAAACTTCATTTTTGCACTTACGGCTCTCTTGGCTATGACGGGAGAGGAGGCGAGCTTTTTCCCGAGCCGACGCGACAACGGCGCGGTTCCCGTGTTCCCGTCCGGGCGAGGATGATGAAGCACCTTGTTCCCTTGTACTTTGCCTCGTGGCCTCACACTTCTCATTCTTGTTCTTCTTCCTCCGCCGGGGCTTCTTCTTCTTCGTCGGGTCGTTCGACCAGTTTCCAGTTCATCTGCATCCGCGCGCCCGAGACAACTTCTGCACTGCCGTTCGGAGCCCGCGGGATAGTCGCTGCACGCCCGCGCCCGGCCTATCTTCAGCCGCGCTCCCACAAACAGCGCGCGACGCGGAATGGAGATGTTGCATGTGCGAGGGATTTGCGATTTGACCGTTGATTCTGATGTAAAAGTTCACGAGAAACACGATGATGCCTCTGGTTTTCTCTGAAATCATCTCCCAAGCTCTCAAGCTGAGGCCAAAATTGAGGGGATATCCCACGCTACCCTGAGAGTCCACCTCTACATCAAAACAAGCTCTCCATGCAAAGATAGGGAGCAAATACATTAGCAGGGTTGCCACTTTATTTGAGGACTCCAAAACTGAAAACACGGTGGACTCTCAGGGTAGGGTGGGATATCCCCTCCATTTTGGCCTCACTTTGAGAGCTTTTTTTGAGCTTGGAAGGTGATTTCAGAGAAAACTAGTGGCACCATCGTGTTTCTCGCGGACTTTGACATAAGAATCAACAGTCAAATCGCAAATCCCTCACACATGCAACATCTCCATTGGTGCTAAAAGAGAGTTGCCAGCGGCCCGATTATTGAAACTGTGTCGGCCCGACACGACAAGACATAGCCCTATCTTTCCCATGCAATATATCGCAATTCGATGTCTTATCAAGCTGCTTTAAACTTTCAATAATCGGCCCGCAGAAGATTTAGAAAATGAAATTTCTTCAAATTTTTATTATTTTCTTGACACAATTGGTGCAATTTCCTGACATCGAGGATATTCAGACTGGTTAGTAAGACATAATTTGAAACAGTTTCCACGCATCACTTGTTTCCCGAAACGTAAACACGTTGTAAAGAGCAAATAGAGGCGACCTAAGGATTACTCCCTGCCACTTTCACCATCTTTCCTGATATTCCCCAATCTCTTCTGACATTTGCCGGTTTCTCCTAACTTTGGCAAAGCTGTAAAAGGTTGGGATTACATCTCTTTCTACGACAAAATCAAATAATTTTCAAAACTGTTGATCCATGTTGACTCGACCCTAGAGAATCGGACGAAAGATAGAAAAGTTTTTTCCGCACTTTCAGAGAATAAACTTGTTTTTCCTATGTATATGTAATTCTAGAAAAATGTGAGAGGTAATCCCAGAAAATTTAGGAGATTCGACCGTTCAAATCTAACTAAAATATAGTGCAATCATTGCACCCGGCTCGCTTTACTTTGCGCGGACAATTTTGCGCCGCCAGCGCTTTGTGGAACCCTAGCTTAAAAGCGCGCCCTTTAAAGCGATTTTTTCAGTGCAGAGGCCGCACTGAAGGAAAAGATCAGTACTTGCAAAATGACAGTGTCTGCAGTTAGAGCTATAAATGGGTTTGTTGAACACATGAAATGAGGGGCTCGGAGGACAAGACGCATAAGTGCAGTTTCTGCTATTTCAAGAGATGCGTGTTTGAACCTTCAAAATTACATGCATCCTCATGACGGAGAGAAAGTTCAAACTGACTTTTTGACGCTAAAAGTTGAAAACTGGGTCCCAGATTTCAATTTTTCCACGATTTTTGCAACCGGATTCTGGAAGCGAATTTCTCACAGGATATGCGTTAAGACTAGTTTTACTAACTTGAAATTATTAATAACTCCATTTTTTTTTTAAAAAAAAAAAAAAAAAACTGCACTGATACGCCTCATCCTCCAGCCCTTCCAATACGGCCACCTAAAAGGACCTTTTACGGGTGACATAAAATGAACGTCAGGCATATTAGCAATGCTCCTAGATATTCAATAAACAGCTTAACCCACAAAAATCCGGTAGACCAACTGAGTAGACTTTTTGTTGAGGAAATAAAAAATCGAATTGAGCACATCCGAAATGCGTAAAATCCATTCCTTAACGCCCAATTGGACGTAATATCACCAAGAGGAACTATATCAATTGGACGTATTTCTATCAAACGGAACTATGTGCATTACGACGTGAGCCCTGTTAAGCACATATTCTTATGGGTCTCAGGGCTCATGTCTTCATGCACATAGTTCCGTTTGATAGAAATACGTCCAATTGTGACATGAGCCACGTCATTCGTGTATTCTTATGGATCTCAGGGCTCGTGTCAAAATGGCTGAAGCTTCAGGATCCCTTTGACTTAAATGCGTCCATCCAATTGGACGGGTTGTTTGAAGAGGGGCGTAACCGCCAAATGTTCAGAGATTGAGTTTCCGACTAACTATCATAAGACTACAACTTTCAGAGGACGCCTGCATCTTTAGAACGAGTGAAATTGGTCTGCAAACGTTTTCATTCAACATTCGAAAAACTACTTTCGTGAAAAAGCGCCATGCGCCGTGGCCGTGTCAAATTACTGTGGATTTACGGATGTCACTATTCGTGTCCGACGATTGTCCTTGTTGCATAGTGGAATATTGAAGGCGCCCTCGTTTCAATCGCGTCTTTCCGTACGTACGACTTTATGCTTATGCATTACGCGTTGGCGCCACCCTGCGCCGCGTCAAATGGAGATGTTGCATGTGTGTGAAATTTGCGATTTGACTGTTGATTCTAACGTAAAAGTTTACGAGAAACGCGATGGTGCCACTGGTTTTCTCTGAAATCAACTCCCAAGCTCAAAAAAAGCTCTCAAGTTGAAGCCAAAAGGGAAGGGATATCCCACGCTATCCTGAGAGTCCACCTCTACATCAAGACAGACTCTCCATGCGAAGATAGAGAGCAAATACATTAGCAGGGTTGCCGTGTTTTCAGTTTTAGAGTCCCCCAAATAAAGTGGCAGCCCTGTCGATGTATTTGCTCTCTATCTTTGCATGGAGAGTTCGTCTTCATGTAGCAGGGGTGGACTCTCAGGATAGCGTGGGATATCCCCTCCATTTTGGCCTCAACTTGAGAGCTTTTTTTGAGCTTGGGAGTTGATTTCAGAGAAAACCAGTGGCACCATCGTGTTTCTCGCCAACTTTCACACAAGAATCAATGGTCAAATTGCAAATTCCTCACACATGAAACATCTCCATTATCGTGGATTTCTAGATGCCTGGTGTAGCTATTAATTTCTCAAAGACAAGCCTACAGGCATTACATAAAGTGGACAAAATAGGAGAAAAAAGGTAGAAATGGTACATAAATAAAATTGAGAAACTACGTATTGCTTCCCGCCACGGAAAATGGCGCCGATTCCCATGGAGCAGTGCGGGCCTTTACCAATGGATCCATTAGTAACATACCCGCTGCAAAACGACCGGAAAGAGCGTACACTAACGTGGTGAACGCTCAAAAGTTGTATTATGCGTTTCGCCTCATCCAACTTTTCTACTCCAGCGTTGAAGTCTCTGAGTGAACGAAGTTCACGGTCCCGGTTTGAAGTACCCTCCTTTTACCCCCCTCCCAAGGGGCGCCAGGGGGGGGGGGCTGGGACCATGAAATTCGGATTCCTTGGGGTCGGTTCCCTATTCCTCTCCGCGATCCTGGACTTCGTAGACCCATAACTTAAAAAAAGGCCTGATGCGGTAGGTCTGGGCCACCCTGTATGCTACAGAGTAAGATTTTAAAATATGATTTTCGGCACAAAAACTCCTTGATGATTTATCTAGGGACAGAAATTCCGATTTTTCCAGCATAATCGACCTGAGTGTTGGAATTGAAAATAAGGCGATTGTAGCGGAGAATGTGGGTTCGATCGACATGAATCGATCGAAAAAAAAATGTAAACGGATCGACGTGATTCGATCGACAAAATGCGATTGATTCACGAGTTTGTCGATCAATTCACGGATTTGGTCGATCGATCACGGGCTTGTCGGCCGATTCGTGGGTTTGTCGACCAATTCACGGAATTGTCGCTCAATTCACGAGTTTGTCGACCGATTCACGGCGTTGTCGATCGACTTACTAGGTTGGTCCATCGATTCAGGGATTTGCCGATCGGTTCACGGAGTTTTCGATCGATTCACGAGTTTGTCGACCGATTCACGGCGTTGTCGATCGACTTACTAGGTTGCTCGATCGATTCAGGGATTTGTCGATCGGTTCACGTTTTCATTTTTGGATCGAATCATGTCGATCGAACCGGCACAGCTTCATTAATAATTTGTCGATCGGTTCATGTGGATCGATTCACGGTTTCAGTTCGATCGATTCATGTCGGTAGAATCCATACCCTCCAATTGTACCCTGAATGCATTGCACCAAAGCTGAAGATCCACGTTAAAGGGGTCAAGGAAAAGGATGACAGAAACAGGAGAAGAGCCCGTAAACTCACCGGCGGCGGCGCACACTGGACAGAGTCAATAATAAGAAAAGTCAGACAAAATCTGGAAACTTTGAAAGCTCATATTCTCGAGAATACGGAGCAAAAAGGTTTAAAAGTGGTTCCATTTGGGTTTTCCGTGACTTGGATTGCATTTTGCAAAAAGGAACCACTAGCATTGCAATGTTGCTAAGATTGTGCGACTTCTTTTGTCTTGGAGGAAAAACCCGATTATCCATTCATAGTTTCTATTTTACTCGCTAAAAACTGTAAATTTAAGACAAAAATTACCATCTAAATTTCATAGTTTTTCACGATTTCCGCAATTTTATTGTGAAAGATGAAGTTGCACAATCTTAGCATCATTGCAATGCTAGTGGTTCCTTTTTGCAAAATGCAATCCAAATCTCCTTTCAGAAACAACCCTTGAAATTGAGTTCGTGCCGAAATAAACGTCAAAATTTCGACGGTGTAAGTCGGCAATCACATAGTACTCGTTTGCGGTGTTTGAAAATCTCCGCCTACATGTTATTCTTTTAAAGGAGAACAAATTGACATCATTCCTTGAAATTTATGCAGAATTTTCTTCGCACCGAGAAGAAAAATCAAGGTAGTTCTGAAGAATTACCGTTGAGTAGTATTCCCTTTAAAAAATAAATCGTGACCGGAAGTCCGCGACGTCGCAAACCGAGTTATGTGATTGCAGACTTACACCGTCGATTTGAAATTTTAGCCAAAAATGTCACGTTCGACCTCTACCATTCTGCCGTGCTAAGGAAGAACGCCATATGAACATTCGAGAGTTGCCAAATTTCCTTCGATAAAATGTTTATTTTCGAGGCAAGTTACGAATATTTTCCCTTGAAATTTTCAGGAACTTCAGGTGAAATTGCGAGCAAAATTATATGAGAAATTGAAAGAAAAAATCTACGTGTTTACCAGGAAATTCGTGTTTTATCAAAGGATATTTGGCAACACCTGAAGGCTCATACGGCGTTTTTCTTTAGGACAGCGGATTAGCTCGTTCCACTCAGTGGCGTGGCGTGAATTGCGATATATCGATTGTGATGCCATTTAAACCTATGAAAAAAGATCGATTATCAGGGTTTTCGCAGCGAAGACCTTAATTATCGATTCTTTACCATAGGTTTAAATGGCATAACAATCGATATATCGCAATTCACGCCACGCCACTGGTTCCACTGTGCGGCGAGGCGCCAGTTTCGAGCCAAGAACTTGGAGTATCGACAGGACAATGAGGCATCTTGGACATCTCCGCGATAATGATATGCGCGGAATCTCCTAAGTTCCGATATACCAACGACCTTTTACGGCTTTGAGCAGCTCATCAACTGTGTCAAGGTCAACGACTTCGCGTCCTTTTTCCCTCACCCACCCAAACTAAACGACCATACAAAAAAAAAAAAAAAAAAAAAAAAAAAAAAAAAAAGTCACACCGAGAATAGACTGCCCACTCGGCCCCAGCCCGAACACACTATCGGGAGCCCTTGCGAAAGGGACGTTTAAGTGGATTACAATTGGACCGAGTTTAACAGAAAGGAACCAAGCCACATCAGCTATTGCCAAGTTTAACTGGGCAGTTGAATTTTTTATGAGAGAACGTTTGTTCGGATTTCTTTAAACATTTTAAGGAATTTGCTGCGTACCATGGAGAAATTTCACTGAAATTTGCACGAAAATCCGCACAACCGTTTTCATGTAAAAAATTAAATTGCCCAGTTAAATTTGGCAATAGCTGATGTGGCTTGGTTCCTTTCTGTTTAACGCGGTCCAATTTGCAATAAGGAACCAGTATTTCTGGCCCATTTCAGAAACAACATACATGCCATTGGTTCCATTGGTTTGGTTGGTGCCGCGTAGTTAGATGGCCCCCTTTAAGATAGAGACATTCTCAAAGTTTCGTTTTTCTATCTCTAACCGTTCAAAAGTTACGAGGGGGGGTACGGACTTTTGGGACACCCTGCATATACCGTCGATTCCCTCACAAAAGGACATAACTATAATTCAATGTTGCCAAATTTCCCATCACGAAATGCATTTCTACCAGAATCTTGGGCATTTCTAATGGAACATTTCGCTGATTTTTCTCTTGATCTCATAAGAAAATTGGACAAATTTTAAACGAAAATTTTACAGGTACACTCTTGTAAAAACTAAATTGTTAGGGCTAATTTTGCAACCTTGGAATAGAGTTACGTTCCTTCGTCAGGGAAAGGATGGCAGCGGGATGCTCTCGTTCGCGATGAGTGTAAGGTACAGCGGGCTGATTATTGAAATTGATAGACAAAGCGATCGACAAGGCAGACAGGGAAAATGAAACAAACCTGTCGGTAGAAACGGGTGGTTGTGACAGATTAAGTGGAAAAACTATGAACTAACTTTTGAGTCTCTCGGAGTTGCTTTTAGGTAGTCTATTACTTACCTCCTTTGTCCATTGTAACTGCCCCCTTCCATCAATACGATCTCTTCATTTTCCCTTTGTCTTCTTTGTCTATTGCTTTGTCTATCAATTCCGATAATTAGCTTGCAGGACGGCTTAGAATTCAGGGAATATTGAATTTTTTTTAATTTTGGAGGGCGGTTGCTACAAAATAATTTTTTCTTATCATAATGAGAACTGCTAAAGAGTTGCCCTCATAAATAATAATTTTTTTTTTACTTAATGATGAAACTGTTAGTTTTATGAATATCTCTTATAATTGTCTCAGTGCATATTCTCAGCGTAAACTGAAGTCTTCAAAGCATGATTTTGAGGACCCCAACCAGCCACCACCCTTGCTGTGTGTGTCTAAAGTCTACCCTACGTTGTAAGACTGTCCAATGTTGGGAAGAAAAACTTATCAGATCAGTACAAGGCACAAAATTAATAGGTAGTCTTAACAACGAAATAATGCAAATCGATGAATTGCTGAATTTGGACAAAGATTTAATATACTTAGACATCTTTTGCTCTCCGCTCAAAAGAACCATCTCATTTGACCTTCAATTTTCTTTCTTTGAAAATCGTTCAATACATCATTTGAAACATCCGTACAAAATAATGTCGAGTGTCTTGGTAATTTGCCATTTCACAAGAGTTTAAAAATACTTCATGCTGTCAAAATTATTGACAGAATGCTCTCCTACCTGCTCACACTACCTTCCAATACATTGAAGGCACTGGCCACAGTGTTTTGAAATAAAGACAGAGCCACAGGATGGCGACCAAATTTGATCAAATAAGCCATGGACACAATATAATATTGTTTGAAAACCAGAGTAATATGATAAATGTATAGCAGCAAACAGTGTTTTGCAAAAAATCCTATAATAACTTAAGTGAAATAAGGGACAATCAAAAAATGTTAATCTTTCATTTGGGCAAGGAACAAAAAACATTGGCCACTAACATATTCTCATTCAGGTAAAACACCAATTCCTCTATGTTTTATAGAAAAAATTAGACTATTTCCTGGCATAAAATTTGAGTAAGTACCTAAAAAATCAATGTCTATTCTTTCTATGTGCTTTATCTTACGAATTGAGACTTAAAAACCCATCAGCTTTATCTCCTGTTGAATTTCTAGGCGTATACGAATCCGATCTAGTTTGCTCTGGTCGTGATGATGGACCTCCCTCCATCGAAAATCAGCGTCACCTCTCTTGACGTCATGGCTTCATTTGCAGAGCAGAATAATGTTATAATTAGAGGGTCTGATACTGATCAAGAGCATGAGTTTCACTATGTTCGCGAACAGATCACAAGTAATCCGTTCATGTATTTGGTATCAAAGGATTCTTTTTACCACAGTGCAATCAACGATATACTGACCTCTTTGCTAGAAAGTGGTGTGTTGGGATCAAATCAACACCTGCGATTTGATCATTGGACTGCTAATGGTAGATGGAGGCCCTCACCAACAGGCAACGGAGAAAAGGCTTGCAGACTTTTTTCAATGGCAGATCTACATGTCACGTTCATAAGTCTGGGCTTAGGACTTGGCGCTGGTTTAGGAGTATTTATTTTGGAACTTTACTGCTCAAACTAGAACAATCTTTCTTTTTGCTTCTGCTTTAAAGAGACTAGAGTTTAGGGTTCTGAAATGACTGCGCAATGTTTTACCAAACTTTATGATGCCTACCCCCAAGATAATGTAAATCTTTTATTATAAACGTACTACGATGTGAAAAATAAAAAAATAAAGAGATAAGTAATGAACAATGACTAAAATTTCAGTCAGAGAACAAAAAAGTCAGCTTAGAGGGAATTTTATGTTATAGTGCAATATTTCGGGAAGATGTCCATTTTAATGTCCTACGGATTGCAGAATCTAAAAGAGACTATTCACTGCTTGAGCTCAAGAACATTTGAAAATCATCTGATTACCCTTAACGGATAGTACACTGATGCTACAAATTTGGAAACACCTTTCAACAAGATGCAAGTTTCCTCGACAAAAGAAAGTCAAATAATCTTCCTCAAAATTTATGGAAATCCTTAAATTGTAGGAATCAATCATAAAGTGTTCATCATTAGTTACAGCGCAGGAGCGCACATACATATTTTAGATTGGTTTATTTTTTATTAACCTTTGGAAAGCCTGGCAATAACAGTGATAAACCAGGAGAATTTTCGTTTCATAACACTAACAAATGAGGGGCTTGGAGAACACGGCGCAAAAGTGCAGTTTTTGAAAAAATTGAGGTACTAATGATTTCAAGTAAAACTATTCTTAATGCATATTCTGTGAAAAATTCGCTGCCAAATTCCAATTTTTAAGCATCAAAATGTCAGTTTGAATTTTCTTTCCGCCATAGGGATCCATGTAATTTCAACACTTCAAACACATATTTCTCAAAATAGTAAAAACTGCACTTATGCGCCTTGCCCTCCAAGCCTTTCAAATGTTACGATGATTTACAGTGTCACTCGAAATTCAAAAATGCTTCATGCTGTCAAAACCTAACACAAACCCTAGATACTTGGTGACATGTACCTTAAGGTGAAATAAAGACAAAGGAGCCGCATAAAAACCAACTTTGAATGAAATACGCCTGAAAGGACTACGTGCAAAACGGGCCATTTGGGGCTCGGGGCGGATACCTTTGAGACTTGCCCTATTCATTCACCTAACAATGCCCCATCTTTTCCCAAAGTTTCAAGCCCCCCAAAAATTTTGGGGAGACGCGGCGGGGGGTCAAAGTTAAAAACCGGCAAAATTTTCGCGAATTTATTACTCAAAAACCAAAAAGTTTTGGAAAACGCGGTTTAAACGAGCGTATTCAGCGTGACGAGAGCTTTCAGAAAATGTATAACATCATAGGGTTTTGTCAACTTCAGCTCGAGTTATCGCCTCCGAAGCGCCGGAACGCTCAAAAAAGACCCCTTATTTTTTCACGTTTGGGCCGATTTAAAAAAAAGCCATTTTTTCATTTTGATGAAAAACTGATATGTTGTTTCTGACTCTCTGTAGCCCCTCTAGCTCTTTACCGCATGCTGGGGAAATGTTTTGGTCGCGAGTTATAAGAGCGGAAAGGAGCGAATGTCGGAAAAATCGGCTATTTTAAACTGCGCGCGGCGACGGATCAAGAGACACGTGGCAACAATGCGAGGTCGGCAGCGGAGTATGATTCGGCGAACTGAGTGGGAGGGGACGTTTTCCCTCCGATCAACGCCGCGCGGGCAGTTTAAAATAGCCGATTTTCCCGACTTTCGCTCCTTTCCGCTCTTATAACTCGCGACCAAAACATTTCCCCAGCATGCGGTAAAGAGCTAGAGGGGCTACAGAGAGTCAGGAACAACATATCAGTTTTTCATCAAAATGAAAAAATGGCTTTTTTTTAAATCGGCCCAAACGTGAAAAAATAAGGGGTCTTTTTTGAGCGTTCCGGCGCTTCGGAGGCGATAACTCGAGCTGAAGTTGACAAAACCCTATGATGTTATACATTTTCTGAAAGCTCTCGTCACGCTGAATACGCTCGTTTAAACCGCGTTTTCCAAAACTTTTTGGTTTTTGAGTAATAAATTCGCGAAAATTTTGCCGGTTTTTAACTTTGACCCCCCGCCGCGTCTCCCCAAAATTTTTGGGGGGCTTGAAACTTTGGGAAAAGATGGGGCATTGTTAGGTGAATGAATAGGGCAAGTCTCAAAGGTATCCGCCCCGAGCCCCAAATGGCCCGTTTTGCACGTAGTCCTTTTAGACATAACTGTCTCAGAAGTTTCATCAATTCAGAGAGAGGTAAGACCTAAACTTTGTTTGAAAGAAATTACCAGAATTGAATCCTGTGCCGTCTGTTAGAGGAAATTCTTCAATTATTGGCTGGAAGAATTTTTTTTCTTTTTAAAAAAATCGTTTTCTTTAAACTTTATGGATTGCCCTTTCGGATTGAGTCACTTAGATCTGTAATTGCAAAAAGAGAATCCGCATGCATCCTCTAGCAATTCCTGTTGGATTAACTATTCACGGCAATCAAATCAGAAAAGACAAACTCAAGATGTTTCTGAAACATTCAGCTATTCTTGACGCAAATCTCCCGTAATAAATTCCATGGTCAAAGAGTCCAAATTTCTGGTAGCAATCTGCTCTTGCCGATCATAAGAAGAAATGAAAGGCAATTTAGCGTAGGGGATTTTTAATTCATTTTCTTGAAAAATCGATATTTGACCGAAAGTTCTAATTGAATGGCATCGATTTTGTAGAATGCGATTAATCGTAAAAGCCGATTTTTCTCCTCAAAGTCGAAAATCCCGATTTTTCCCCTCAAAGTCGAAGATTCCGAATTTTGCAGCCCAAAAGTACTAAATTGGGATGTGAGCCGATCTTTGGACCAGTATTTTAGCAAACTTTCCGGCAATTTTCCTTTGATAGTTTTTCTTTTTTAATGAAAATTTTGAGCCTTTATGATTTCCGATTTTTTTTCACGATTTAAATCAATAAAATCGGATTCTCAAAGAAAATCGAATTGATTCAATAAATCAATTTTACCAAAACAATCCCCCACACTAAAAGACATTCACCAGATTCATCCTAACTGCGTTGAACATTGCTTGATTTCCTTTCAAGTCTTATTGTTCTACAGCAAAACTAAAGGTAAGCAACATTCCACCTTGAAATCGTAAATACAATATGTTTAATCTCGGAGAAACTCACAAAAAATTTTTAATCTCCTGTTGAAAAAAATTCCAAATTGCTAAACCAGAGAAAAAAAGGCATGGATTTTGAAGTAGAGCATCATCTCCTCTTTGACGCAACGATTATTTTCTTCATCGCAACTTGCAAAAAGTAAAAAATTCTCTCATAAAAGCATGAGTACTTACCTGATTTGTTAGAAGTCTACATGCTACTACTCCCAATGACCACCAATCGACTGCGTGGCTGTATAGTTCAGGACTGAAGATTTCTGGAGCTGTGAGGTAAAATTCAATCATCTTCAGTTGATATTTTGTTAACTTTTTCATTTTCAACAGGATTCAAATTTTATAATTCTTTAAAAATTTTACCTTTCTGATTCCTGATATTCTGGTTTTTCTATTTTTCTTTTAGAAGGCCAGAGGATTAGGAAACAGAAAAGGTAACGGTTTCAAAGAATGGAGAATTTGCACGCAAATTTTTTATTGCTTCATCTGAAAGTGCCTAAAGAGCTGATTTTAAAGTAATTTTTATTATTTTTTCCGCCAATGGGAAATAGTATGTAAACAGATTTAAAAAGGAGAAAATGTGCCGCTTAGTGACTTCATTTGGCAGAATTTCCCATTTAAACGCATGTATTTTAGCAGATTAGATCATTTTGTCATATTTTCTCCAATAATTGTTCAATTTATGAACCAAGGGTGTCCTCATGTTCAGCTCACTTGGTAGCATCCATTTAAACACGGATTCGTCAAATTTCAGACACTTGCAAATTCTCCATTATCTTTAGTTGAGTTAGAAAACTAAGAAAGCATTGTGAGAGGAGATAAACAAATCTGATTTGAAGAGATTGCCAGAATGAAAGTAAGGTTTTAATTTTTGGAGGCAAAAGCAATCGAAAAAATTCAGAGAAAGCGTGTGCAACTATGCCACCAAAAACAATGCATCATGTTGCGTTATGTTTGAACCAAGGAAAAAAGGTTTGGAATATCATTCTTCTATGAAATTCAATGTTAAGGACAAAGTTTGACAATTCTTTTCATGCTCAAAAAAATTTTTTTTCAGCTTTGAATTTTTAACCGGAGTTGAGATTTGAGACCCATTTGAGAACAAGCCCGATGTTAATGAAGAAAAAACAAAGCACGTGTCCGTCTTCTTATCTGTACCTGCCAATTCTAGGGCTATCCCCCTCCTCCCACTCTCGACACGTCCGTTGAAGTTCCTCTTATTTCTTTGTTGACACACAGCCGCTTGTCAATCGAGTACTAAAATGAGGAATCTTTCTGGCTTTTTATCGCAGAATAATTGAATCTTCTCGGCGGTTTTTTGCAAAAAGGGTGCATCATAGAAAGTTGGCGCAATTATAACTTTTGATCAGCACCTTCGGGAGAATCGAATGACATAAATAAATTAATGTTCCTTCATGGTGCAGCTTCCCATAAGAGGTGTGCAGGGTCCTTTGTCTATTATCTTAGGAGATTTGGCAATGTCTGAAGGCTCAGACAGCATTTTTCCTCAGCACGGTGTCACTGAGACCAGAGCGTCTACTGTCTTCAATCATCAACATGCAAGTGAGTCCTTTAATTGTTCTAAATTTTTATACTTACCTTCCCTTATGTGCTTTTTGCTCCGACTCAGTTTACACTGATTGTTCCCTTCTCTATGATATAAAAGAGTTTTTCAAAACGTAATATCAAGAGATCTTACCCATGTACTGGAAAGTTCCACAAATTGTTCCTGTTCTCGAATTATAAGGTAACCATTTGGATAGACCGAAATCAATGATTTGAATATGTCCATCGCAGTCTAAAAGTATGTTCTCTGGCTTTAAATCTCTGTAAATAACACCGGCGTTGTGCAAAAAATCTGAAAAATAAAACCATGGTCAGAACGTCTATAGAGACCCAGGGCAGAAATATAGCACTTTTATATGACTTTATACGACCATTTTTTTGCAAAAAAACATGACCACGAAGCTAATAAATATGCTTTTAGTCCCCATTAAAAAACGGCTTGCAGGAAAACATCCTCCTATTAAAGAGATGCTCATTGGAACTAATGCTTACAAAGAACAAAAATTATAAGGTAATACTATAAATAACAATCATATAAATAACAATAATTGTTACTAGCAATATTACATTTCTTGATTTTAAAAGTGATGAAATTGTGACTTTTCTCTTAATTTACAAGAAAAGAAAAGAAAATTATCCATTAATAACCATGTGATGATAGATTTTAAAGAGATATTTTAAGTTTTGAGAGGCAGAAAAAAATAAAGTGCATGCGATCTTGCATACTAGCATAAATTGACTGCTAGACTGAGAATTTTAACCCAAAAGGATTAAACAAACATCCAGCGATAACTTTTTCATAAAATTATGAGAAAAATTAAAATATAACAATATTATATGACCTAACATGATTAAGTGACCTGTGGACACCCTGCGTGCTAACTAGGCAAAAATCATTCTTATAGCTGGAATCTAAAAAGAGAACTTCTTTCTGAATGCATTTTAATTTATATTAAGTTTAAAATCATTTTAAAAATCACCAGCAGCCATTGCAATACATTTTTGCGATAGAGGTATGAATAGTTTCAAATCTAAAAACAAGGGGCTTTCATAAAGAATTTACATTTTTTGAAATTTCATATGAGTGTTCCATATGGTAGAGAAAAAAAACAAAAGGATTTGTTCAAATGTTCAAATTATTCTTCAAATCTCAAGTTTTTCTTTACATTAAACAGGAACTAAAAGCTTAAGTATAGGAATTTGAAATGCGTAAAATGATTACCGATGGCGAGAGCAAGTTCTGCTATGTAAATTTTTGCAAGTTCATCAGAAAAAGGAGCAAATTTATTTAAGAGATCAGAAAGTTCTCCTCCTTCAACATAGTCGCTGACTGCAAAAACAGAGAGAGAGGATGAGATATCATGAGATGGAAATGAGCACTTTGCACCATACACTAGCTCAAGACAATCAAAGCATAGTCACAGATATTGTACCATTAACAAAAATTACTACAATATTCTGCTCAATTGCGATAAGGTTTAGGATTTTAGAAACGCGACTGCAAATGGAAAATAAAGTTCTGAAGAGAAAAAAATAAGTGAATGAGCAGAAAAATGCTAAGTTAAAAAAGTTTCTCAAGAAAAGGATATTTATATTTTTTGGTTTTTTTTCAGGCTTACTCGGCATCTACTCCTTTCAGAGTCGACGTCAAATAACAATGTACTTTTAGACTCAAACAGAAGATGGTCTGAGTCATTTTAGCATGGAAAGTAAATGCTGGAATCAAGATGGCAGATCTCCTGTTGCAATTTAAAAGTGCATAAACTTATTTTGCGTGGACTATGTTAAGCACTAATGCTGATCAACTGCATTAATAGGAAAGATTAAAGATCAATACCTAACTTCACAAAACTTCAGCAGTTTCATCAGCTTGAACCCCTTAGCATTTGTGCATTCTATAGTATGATAAAGCTCGAGTTTTTTTCTCTCTGATGCAGATTTCTTTAAAAACTAATATTCCTTTTTTTAGGTGACATATTGTTACTTAACTGATAGAAAACCTTTTTTTTTTCAATCATTTCTACTTTTTTTACCTTAACGGTAAATAATTATAATATTTGTAGGAAGTGGTTCCTGCCCCTCACCTCCCAAGTTTCTCACCATCTTCCAGTCATGCTGAAGCTACTTACGCCTTCGTCCACTGGGCATAAGTAACGTTGGCATACCCTGACGCCATTTCTGGTTGGCTGGGAGACACTCGCTTAGTTGGTCTCATCTATTTTTTAGTGCTTCACAAGGAGCCTTTGAAATCTAATTTCAGTTTTCTTCTTTAAAGCCACTCCTTTCAAGATGGCATTTTAGCCATTTTCAAGCTTTGAAGCAAGAGCGAGAGGTGAGGAAGGCCTTTCTTTTCTAAAAATTGCGTTATTTTCCTTTCTAGAGAGATTCAATTTGCAAGTCAGACTGTCATAGCTTGCATCACTAAGCTCTGACAGTTCGTTTCTCAAACTTTTTTCCTTGAGTTTTTTTTGCAGCTTGTCTTGTGGATGCACACAGCTCAGATTTAAAGGGTCAAAAAAAATCTAATGTCTTCATAACGGCTGAAAATAAAAGAAAGAAGGGAAAAATAACTATAGAATTGTATCACAGTGATATGAAGAAGGCAAACTGGTTCCTTCACTCGACTGAAAATTCATTTTGGTACCAACCTATGAATAATTCTCGCTTGGTTTGCCAATAATATGGACAGTTAACGACAAAAGGATGATGGCCACACATTGACTGGATTTTCACTTCATTTTTAACCTGCTGCACAGCTTTATCGTTAATTATCTGCAAAAAGAATAAATTAGTGAGAAAAAAGTAAAGCAGAATTGATAATGAGCCTGTTCCAAACTTTTGCTACAGCAAAATTAAGAGTTATTTCTTATAGAAAGTGTCTCAAAAATTATGATGAGCGTATTGGCAAAGTCTGAAATTCACTCCTTACTTCACAATTTGCATAGGAAATTTGCGTTTTTTCGAGCTTCCCGCTTCGAAAACGATACCACAGGACAGGTGAACATTTTGTTGGAGGAGTCATTCCATCCAACTCCTGCTCACAAGGATGATACGCAATATTCAGCATAACCGACGCCAATCCGCCTAAACACATGTGACGGGACCATGATTTTAACCATCTGATAACAACAGTCATGATTACATTCACTTTTTTCTAGCATTGATAGATATCCGCCTTGATTAACCTTGTGCTCTCCTCAACTTGCATGCAGAAGCGTCGGCCATGTTGAGCATGGGATTGAATGGAACGATTCCTTCGATAGAATGTTCGTCTGTGCCGTAGTATCCTTTTGGAAGCTGGTAGCTTGAAAGAACGCACATTTCTTACACACATCGTGAAGTTAGGAGTGCATTCCAGAGTTTGTCGATGTGCTCATCGTAATTTTTGAGACATTATCTATTAGGAACAACTCTTATTTGTGCTCCAGCAAAAGTTTGCAACAGGCCCATTCATAAATAAATTGCAAATTCTTTCATTTACTGTCGCATAGGAAACGATACAGCTGGTCTTACATTTTCAGCAAGCACAACTACTGGACAGAAATTCATTCTGTGCTGTGAATCGGACAGTTTAATCATTTTCTAACAAGTTGGAATCCCGCTAAATAGTAAAGCAATAGTAATTTGTTGATTGTCCACGGCTCTTTTAGTCCTTTGTAAAAAAGAAAGTCTTCGCAAATCAACTGAGAGAATTTTGATGGACCCCTAGACAAAGTATGAATTAATGCACCGTACAGCATGTTTTCTTTTCAAACTTGCTTTGAGGAAAACGAATGACGAATCATCTGACGAAAAGTCTGGAAATTAATGTCTAAACAAGATACATATAAATGTTTATAATTAACAATGATTATGGCAAAAATAGAAATGACATCATCGGTGTAATCTAACTTCCACTTGATCTATGTTGAAAATATTTGTCAATATCTTGTTTAATTGATTTCTGAACTCCACATTATTTCAATTGTTTTCTATTTAAGATTTTGAGAAGAAAGCGTGCGACATTTTTTTCTAGTTCAGGCCTTATCTAATGTAGATCACTGATATTATTCTTCAGTTGATGATACCTAGAATGGTAGAGGGATATTTTAATTAAAATCAGGCACAAACCAAGTGATGAATGACAGTCAGAGGATAGATACTAATTTTTGGAAGAAACAACAAAAAATGGAAAACCAAGATCATAGAATTCTCTCAGCACTTAAGAAATTTTTTACAAACTCTATCATATATTTCTCTCTAAGATGAGCACTGGTCAAAATGGGTCAATTTGAAAAACAATTAGCGACTAATTACAGTAGGCAGCTAGTGCTGATTCCAAAAATCCAAAATTTTCTCATAATAAAAATCAAACTTTTCCGAGGAAAATTTGAGTTCCGAAAAATTTGAGCAGGATGAAAGGAATGAGCTATTTTCCGATTCAGCAGCCAAAAAAACATAGGTGAGAACATATTACACACCTAGCGAGTTTTTTCTGATTTCAGTTTATGGGGTGAAATCCGAATTTTCCATGCAAAACCAAACCAATTCAGAAAAACAAAGACCACTGTCAGAATCAATGGTAAAAATCCCTTGAGAATCAGTTGGCTTTTTTTTTTTTTTTTTTTTTTTTTTTTTTTTTTTTTTTTTGTTTTGTTTTGGCAAACTAAAAAGATTCTTTTGTTGACAAATGTTAACAAGTATTTTGGCACCTCATGCAAACTTTACCCTTAAAGCAATCACTGATGGAATTTTCAGTGTATGTTTATGACATTACAACAGGGAACTGAATAACGATAATCACTGACTCTTTTTCAAAGTTCAAGCGAGTGGCGCGCCATTTCTTAGAGCTTTTCTGTTCTGCAAAACTGGCATTCTCTTTTCTTTCTGTGAATTTTTCTCACCCACTCAGAGACAGCATACTACAGCTACCCCACTGGCTACCTTTTCTAAAGTGTAGAAGTTATTTTTGGTAGTCAACACTGAGATTCGCCTGTAGATGATTGATGACCGAAGTGTTGAGCACTTTATTAAGCAAACAAGACCAAGTCTAACAAGCTTGCTTCGGTTGGTTATTCATCAGTCACCATCAGGTCGATATAATGATCGACAGGTCACTCATCAATCATCAGACGATGTAAAATAGCATTGAACTTGAGACTTAGCTTTTGCCTCACCCTAGTCAACAGAGAATGAGTATACTGTACCTGATATTTTTGTAGGATTTTCATTGCGAACAATTCCTTTGAATCCTTTTTCATCACTTTGTAGACTACGCCAAAAGCTCCTTTGGATATTTCGCTTAAAACCTGCGGCAGAGAGGCACAACTTATTTGTTTATTTATTTATTTTATTTAACAACCACCTATCTTACATGCTAAAAATTCACATTCTGGTTTTTTTCTTTTAAATTTAACTATGATGCATCAACAACTTGATCTACATGCAAAATAATATGACTGAAAATTTTTGTTATTTTCTTATTTGGGATTATTTTCCATTATCTAAAATTCATTAACAAGAAAATAAGGCTTTTATTTCAGGTATTTTTTTATCATCTTGGAATGAAGAGACGAGAATACAATAATAAAACGAGCATCAAGGCTAATTTTCACTAATAAAACCAAAACGTTTCGGCTGAAAACTTGGTCTTCCTAGTTGGATAAAATAGTAAAAAGAAAAATGGTAAAAATCTAAAATAGTACCTGGCTGTACCTTTCAAAGCGAGAATGTTATTAGGAAAGAAATTTTGATAACACAGTCAACAAGAAACACCTCAAACAAGCATCGGTAAAACCACTCCAGCTCTTAAAGTTTCAACCAATAGATAGCGACACCAACCAGGCGTGTACCCGGGTGAATGGTACACGGAATTTCAAATAGGCCGTGCAACTCCTGATTTCGGAAGAACTGGTGGTAGAGAGTACTGAGTCCACTCTCGTCTGAGCGGGAATTACAAACGGATTCATCATGCTCCAAAATTTCAATAATTTCCCACACCAATCTAGGAAATAGCTCCCCTTCCCGACATCAAATTTCAACCTGGTTAAAATTGAACTGGTGACTGAGCTCTCTTTGATGATTTCTGAGAGCTGTTAACTCTTCGCTGTCATTCCTACGCTGCGACATAAGCTTGCACAGAAGTTGTTTAGTTTGCTCAATGTGGGACAAATCGCATTTGGAGCATGGAATTTAATACACCAACCCCGACTCTTGTAAAACCAGGGTTTTAGCTTTTAAGCGGGACATTAGGAACTCAAGAGTGTTATATCGGCAGCTAACCCACATTTATTATTGTATATCTTGTCACAGGCTGCAGAGCATCAATCGTATCTCATGATGGGCCTATAGACAAAGTATGAATTAAAGCACTTCTGAACATGATTTCTCTTCAAAATTTCACAAGGAAAAAGTCAAACAACACGAAGTCTGGAAATCAATTCTTAGTCAAGATATGTGTTCAAAATCATCATGGATTAAACGCCAAAAATACAAAGGACGTCATTTGTATAACCTAACTTCCATTTGATCTGTGTTAAAAATACTTGTTAATTCTCCTTTAGCGGTTGATTTCCAAACTTCCATTTACATGAATCTATTCCTTTCGGCTCGAGATTTTGAAGAGAAAACATTTCGACATTGTAAGTCAGCAAGGACCTCATCAGTGGCCTATTCTGGCGATGAAACAGAAAGTGCAACAAATTTTTATTGTGAAATAATACGCTGATGAAAAATAATGCATGATTTATCAATTAATCGGCCTTTATTGATACCCATCACACTAGAAATAAAAATTTTAGCAGTCGATTTTACCTCAAAGCTGTCATTTGATACTTCACTGCCGATTCTAAATTCTGGCAAGAAAGCTGCTTCAACCTGCGCAACCGGCCATGCGGTTTTCGACAGGGCCCAGGAGTTGCTTAAAGTTGACTCTTGCCATCTGTGAAAATAAACAGATATTAAGCTGACAAAGCAAAAGATAGAGGAGACCAAAAATGGGGAATAAATTGATCGTAGAATGTTGGAAGAAGAATTTCCATTTCAGGTTGGAAAAAATTATACCTACACTTGCCCTAGTAGCAACAACTGTTAAATTATTTTTTTTTTAAAAATAACCCTTAAATTTCAAAAAGACAACTCTTAAGGAAACTGTTAAAATATTCGTATTCGGAAACCTTTTTTGGCTATTTTCTTCAGTAAAATTTACAAGCAGTAAAATTTAACTGAAAAAGTGTTAGAAGAACTCTGAAAATATCAACTTTAGTTTTTCAACACTTAAAATGTTTGGAAATGTTAAAAAAACTACAGTGATATTTTAGGAGTTTTTTTAACTGTTCTTTTCTTAAATTTCACTTTAAAAAATAACCAAAAATACTCTCCTAATTTGAATATTTTAACCGATTTTTAAGAGTTTTCAAAAATTTTTTATAAAGGTCATTGCTACCGGGGAAGGAGCTTTCTCAGCCAGTGGGACAGAGCTCTTAAGCGCCCATCCCACGCACAAACTGAGACTCTCAAATCAGCACTAATTCTGTCATTGCTCAGCCATTTCTGCACGAAATTCCTTAAAAATCTCAAAATCTGGACTAACTTGGGTCCTTAGCACATCAGTTCCATTCAGAGATAATCAGGCCGACTATCAGTCAACAACAACAACAATTCATTTGATGCACCTCTTTGAAACCTCTAATTTGTGCCGGGGACGGGTGCATCAAAGAAGACTCTCGATCAGTGAGGCGGAAACCTCAAGCTCAGGAAGGAAAAAGTAGCAGGTAGAAAAAAATTATTAACATTTACAAAAAAAGAGGACATACTTGGTCACAACTTATCGCTTTTTATGAGCTGGATGGAGTTTTTACAAATGCCAACTGAAGTTTTAAACTATCATCTTGTAAATAAAAGCATTTTGGCTGGTCCTTTGAGGAGGGGCTTTCCACTACAGTTCAGGGTTTCTATGGTTTTTTCAATTTCTAATGAACCTGTTGCGAACTGCTCAAAATCAGGTAGAATTTTTTTTTTTTTCTTTATTAGTGAGATAGGTAACTACAGAGTATTAATCCTAATTATGCTAGCTATAATTAATCCTAATTATGCTAGTTATAATTAATCCTAATTATGCTAGCTATAATTAATCCTAATTATGCTAGCTATAATATTAAACATGCAGTCGGTTCGATTATCCTAAAAGAAAAGGTGCACCAACGAAGTATGGTATGGGCTGATTGCGACATAAAGAGACGTTGGCATAGTCTATATGCACTTTTGTATCCGAAACAAGATACTCTGAACGAGACTATTGTAAATTAATTGCAACATCTGATAAGATGTGAGTTGTATGCAATACAACTCAATAATCATAATGGGCACAACAGCAATTTCTGTAAGTTCTTCCAACCTGCAATGCCTGGTTAACACAGACGAACCATCCTAAAACTCTGATAAAGTTAAAACCAAACTGGCCGTTATCATTATAACAAGAGGATAATCCTCTTTTTAAACCTCAAATGAAACCAAACCAACAGGAAACTTCGTCTTTCTGCAAGGATTCACACTTTTTCATATTTTAGATATCGTTTTGTAATTTGTGATTTTTTTACTTGTATCAATTTTATTTTAAAAATTATGCCATGAAATTACTCGCAAGTAGCTATCTTAGTTTTCTGGTGAATTCTGAAAATATAGGTGTCTCATTTCCCTGAAAATTGATACTTATAGAGTTATAATACTATCAAAGTTGCAAGCTTGAAAACTTACTAAACTACCTGGTTGGGATAGAAAAAATATTTTGTTTTCAAGTAATATATCATCAGCACTTCAGAAAAAACTTTGTTTAGAAAAGATAAAGAACCTTGAAAGGTTCCATGGAGTGCATGGAGGGGAAGGGTGTGTGAATGTAGAAATCATTGCTAGATGCAGCAAAATATCGGTGGATCGACGGCAGGCCCGCCACATCCCATCTCGGGCCCTGGTACCAATTTTCTGGCCCGGGCCCCTAGCACGGGGGGGGGGGGGGGGGGGGGGGGGGG